>NW_017549178.1:137900-193200 GCF_001854935.1 Bemisia tabaci
ATTTGAAACATTTTCAGAATATTTCCAAAACATTTCACCAAACACTTCGAAATTAGAAGTATCTGAGAACATGTTGGAGATGTGTTGAAAACGTTTTTAAAAAGTGATAGTAGAACAATTTGAAAACATTTTGAACACATTTTAAAAACATTGTTTTCACGTTTCTGTAAGATGAAATGAAAATATTTTTAAACTGTGTTCAAAACATGTTGTCTCTGATGAAATATTTTACATGACTCGCAACTTTGTCTTCAAAATGTTTTTAAAACATTTCATTTCCCCTCCAAATTTTTCTTTTGTAAAATGTTTTGGATTGGTTTTCAAAACATTTCTGTTGTGTTAAATGTATCCAATTTGAAAACATTTTCAAAATGTTTTGGATATGTTTCAATGAAATGTTCAAAGTATTTGCGTCCTTGAAACATTTCTGAAATGTTTCTAATATGTTTCATCGAGATGAATCAGTTTCGACACTTCGACACAAGTGGAATGTTTCTAAAACCTTACCGATCCGAGCTGTGCTACCAGGGTAGAGTACCTGTAAAGGGAGAGTACCGACAGATCGGTTCATGGAGGGCTTAGGCCCAAAAGTGCAGCCACCCTTCTAACCAACTTCTAACGCACAAAATTTCACTGCCAGTCTGCAGATTCCAATTGGACGTATTTCTATCAAACGGAACTATGTGCATTAAGACATGAGCCCTGAGACCCTGAGACCCATTAGGACACACGCATAACAAGGCTTACGTCATAATGCACATAGTTCCGTTTGATAGAAATACGTCCAATTCTAACCAAGATGGCCAAGAATGTACAGAAATGAGCGTTCTTCCGCGAAATTGAGTAAATTTATGCAAAAACTGAGTCAAACACGTGCTTAATAAAGGACGGTTCGTAACAATAGTATCAGTAAATCGCTCTGGATAATTGAAATTCATAGGTTGGCTGCCCTTTTGGGCCCTAACTTTATTCGCGGAGGCATCGGTGAAGGCCTGATGGACTTTCCGAGTTTCAGATCTGTCGGTACTCTCCCTATACAGGTACTCTAGAGACAACACTCGCAACATGTTGCGAAAACAAGCAACAAGAGTCATATTTTTGTCTTATTGATAAGCTGTATCATTATTTAATTTGTATTGTCTATTGACATCTCGCTCTCAGAGCAGTAGTTCTTATCAGTATATAGTCTCCTCGTCTGAGATTAAAACTGTATTTTAAGATAACATTCTTAAATTTATAAATGTATAAATCGTTCTGAAATTGATCTCAATAAAACATTTCAAAACTAAAAAAAAAAAAAAAAAAACACTCGCATCGTGTTGTGAAAACAAGCAACAATCGCATTTTGTTCGAAGTTATTTTGTGTTTTGGGGGCGAGGCTTATTCTTGCGCGCAAAATTTGGGAGCCCCTACAGCAACATTGTTGTACAACAACTGCAACGTGCTTAAAGCAAGTCGTGTTTATGTTGTTGAGAAAAGCAACGCTTTTTACTGACCTAAAATTGAAAGTTGCTCTCTCATTGGTTGTTCAGAATCGCGTAAAAAAAGCAAGAAAAAAAGGAAACATTTTGGTGTTTCGAACAAAACACGACTCAATTTTCCATGATAAAAAAAGTCGTATTTTGTTCGGAGACAACATTCGCAACATGTTGCGAAATCAAGCAACAGTCGCATTTTGTTCGCAGCTGCGTTTTGTGTTGTGGGAGTGGGACTTATTTTCGCGCACATAACTTGGGAACCACTGAAGCAACATCGTTGTACAACGACTGCAACGTGCTAGTCGTTTTTATACCTACTGTTGCCCAAGACAACGCTGTTTTCTATCCTAAAATTGGAATGCGCTCTCTCATTGGTTGTTCTGAATTACACAAGAAAAAAGAACAGAGACAATTTGTTGTTCGGAACAAAATACGACGAGGATCCATTTCTGGTCAGCGATGCCAGATTTTATGGACCTTTAAACGCTGAAATTTCATTGAATTTTCCTAAACTTCTGCAATCGACTCATCACACTTAGAGCATCTATACAGGGTGATTCAAGGTTAAACGGCTAGACAGCAGGAGCCAAAACACCCCCAAAACCCCCTCCTTTAATTGAGGTTTCGATTTTTTTTAGATCATTTATGATTTCAGGGCATAAAAGTACATTCCAGTACATATTGTCATGAGATTTGGCTTACAACCGTTACCAAAATTCAGGAAAAACGATTTTCTTCCGAGATTTTTTTTTGGGATTGTTTGAAACCCCCGGCTGGGGGTTTTTTGGGAGAAATTTTCTAAAACAAAAATCTTATTTTGACCCATAGAACACGCTCCTGCAGTATGGCCGTTTAACCCTGTATCGCCCTGTATAGGGAGAGTACGGACGTGTCGGTAATTTTGAGGTTAGGTCATGGATCTGTTAGGCCCCAAAAAGGGCAACCAATATATGAGATCAAACTATCCAAAGTAGTTTATTATTAAAATTGTCACGACCCGTCGTTTGTAAAGCACACATATTTGATTAGATGTTGCATAAAATTACTCCTTTTTGGGGGAGAACGCTCCATTTTTAAATACCCTTGGCCCATCTTGGTTTGATATAGGTATTTGAAGATCGGCAGTGACATTTTTCGTTTTCGAAGGTAAACTGCCATTTTGGGCTCTGAAAGCTTCATATTCCGACGATCCGTACTTTCCCTATACAAGCACTCTACTCACAATATGCTGTCAAACGCATAGAAACGAAATCTGGATTCGAAAATTTTGAGGGGGGAAAAAAAATGTTGAGACGAATTTGGGAGTTACTAAACGGACTCTCGGAGAATTGTCGCGGGTTGCATACGCAGCCCCTGAAAAATCGATGCATTTCATGAAAAACAAATAATCCCACTGCAAAATAAAATTCCATTCCGCTAAGTTTTATTTTGCATCTCTGTTTTTGACACACTGAAAAAACAACTTCTGTCGTATCAGCCGGACGTGCGTGACTCTGCATAGACTGTATTATTCGGTTCTCGTAACCGCACTGTCATAGTTCTAGGAACCATACTCTCGCACGCAAACGCGTTGGTTTGGTTTGAAAGCTCGGTTGCATGCACGGTTCCTAGAACCAAGAGCACGATTCCGTGAACCGATTAGTACGGCCAATTCAGAACACCGCACCTGCGTTTTACATATATATGCCCCGAGATTTTTCTTCGAAAATATAGAAGGGTGTATTACTTGAAAACCAAAATATACAGGAAAGGCAAAAAATAGATTTTCTTGTCAAGCTGGATGACTGAAAATTTTCCGGAATATTCAAAGGATGGGCCGACAACATACTTTCGCGCTTTGAAATTATTTTTCGCTGGAAAACCTTTACGTTGGCTCCGTTTTGAAATATTGGATTTACGCATTTTTTTTCAAATAGACTAAGGGAAATAGAGACATTTTAAGTCAAAAAGTAGGCTTACAATCTTGTCATCTTCATAGTTCGTTTTCGTTATCCGTGTTGAGCAAGGACATATCGACAATGAAACTACCAAACCGCGTATCTCGGTTTGAAACCTTGTAGACTTCCTTTCTTACTTTATTTTTTAAATGGGAAACTACTCATCGTCAATGCTTGAAAACTTTCGCGTTTTTTTCTCTCTATGCGAGGCTTGAAAGTGGGTGGCTTTTGATCAAGAGCGCGCTAGAAAAGTCAGAAATCCACTCCTACCTTCCAAGTCTGCTCAAGTGTAGCGACTTTTTTAGGAATCTGCCTCACTACGGCAAAGGGCTAATGGATTTGCAAATAAGAGACAAGGGCAATTCCAGTAGACCTTTCACCGAGATCATGAGGAGATCACGCCGTGTTCCCGTTACGTCCGTCACTTTAAAATTCATGCTGAAAGTACGTCAATCCGGCCATTATTCGTCTGCCAGATCCAGTCCTCCTATTTTAGTGGGAAAAAAATAATGGCACAATGGGTGCGTCGCACGAAAAAGGTACGGTTAAGTGACTGAAAATACTTTCCGCAGGGGGAATCGCACGATTCTCATGTAGGACATACCAGAAAGCTGCCGTGCTAAGGAGAAACGCCGTATGAGCCATCAGACGTTGCCAAGTTTTCTTCAATAAAAACCGGCTTAATTAGGAAAATTGTGAATATTTCCCCCCAAAATTTTCAGACAATTTTGCACGCAATTCAATCTAAAATATCTGAAAATTTCAAGGAAAAATATGCATGAATGTAGTCGCAAATACACGTTTTATCAAAGGCAATTTGGCAACTCTCGAATGTTCATACGGTGTTCTTCCTTAGCACGGCAGAGAGGCTCAGTGGCGCGGCGCGGTTTGGGATGAATCGGTTGATTTGTCATTTAAACCTATGGAAAAGAATCGATGTACGAGGTGTTCGCAACGGTCACTCTAACAATCGATCCTTTACCACGGCTTCAATCGGGGGGATATCGATAATCGATCTCACGCCTCGCCACTGCGTTGAGGTCTAAAATCCTTTCCATGACGCACGCCTCGCGTGGTCTTTATTTAGACGTATTTCTATCAAACGGAACTATGTGCATTATGACGTGAACCCTGTTATGCGTGCATTCCTATGGGTCTCAGGGCTCATGTCTTAATGCACATAGTTCCGTTTGATAGAAATGCGTCCAATTTTTGCGCTTTTGCTAATGGACCTGTCGCAAACTTCATGCAAAGAAAAAAAAAGAGCCAGGAGGCTCAGGAAAAAAAGAGCCGATTCTCATAGATGACTGAAAAATCATGATGAGCGCATTCGGAAAATCTGAGAAACACTCTCAACTTCACAATCTGCGTGAGAAATGCGCGGCACGTGCATAGCACGGGGGTACCCTCGTGAGGCGCTTACACATTTTTTCTCCCATTTGATCGGCCTGTAGCAAACTAAAGCTAGAACAAAAAGACAAGTTACTTCATGGAGAAAATGACTCAAAAATCACGGTGAGCACATCAGGAGAGTCGCAAATACACTCCTAACTCATGGTGTGCAGAGTTGTGATGTAAATGGGAGAACTGGCGTCATGTTCTGCTCGACGACACTTTGGTCATACACTGGAAAAAAAACCGCTTGGATCTAGAGTCCAGACTCTTGAAAACAATGACAAAAAAATATACTCTTGATTCAATCGGATTTTTACTTGAATCAAAAGGAAATCCGCTTAATTTAAGAGGCTGGGTTCTTGATTTAAGCAAAAATTCGATTGAATCATGAATATTTTTTCTTGTCATTGTTTTCAAGAGTCTGGACTCTAGACCCAAGCGGTTTTTTTTCCAGTGTATGAACTGAAAGTGTAGTGTTCAATATCGGCTGTTTGGTTCGTGTAACCGCCCTCTCAGTCCTGGGAACCGTATCCTTGGTTCGTGCAACCGAGCATTCAGATCGAACAGAACTAACGGAAAAGCTCGGTTGCGTGAACCTGGGATACGGTCCCCAAAACCAAGGGAGGGGTCGCATGACCCGAACAATACAGCCGATATTGAGCACTGTGCATTCGGTTCATATGACCCATTTTTTTTTCTCATTCATTGCAATATACACTGGAAAAAAAATCTCGGTGTATTTACTAAGAAAAGGGAAACTTACCAAGAATTCAGGGTTCTATTTTGATCCCATTTTTTCTTGGTAAAATTACCATTTATGGAATTGGTAATTTTACCGATAAGTCTCTGTAAAATTATTGAACTTTCTCGGTAATTTTACTGGACCTTGGTAAAAATGCCAATATTTTTTATAGACCGTGGTAGAATTACCGAGATAAAATAGCAAAGTTACCGTTAATTGATTACCAATAAAAGTGGTATTCTTACCTGAAAAAACAGTAAAAATACCGGTTTTTAGGTGAGTTTACCAGTCTGTCTTGGTAAAATTACCAATAATTGGTAAAAAAATTGAGATAGTAAAGGTACCAACGGACCTTGGTAAAAACGCCGAGAATTTTTTTTCAGTGTATTGCAATGAATTAACGTTGGTAAAATCGCGATTCATTCTCCGATCAAACCGCGATCACTGCTACTTGGATACCAGTGCTCCCATTTCCTGGAACAAGTACCGAATTCCGGAACTTTTGAGAGTTTCCTGAATTTTCCCCGGAACTTTTGAAATCTCCGAAATGTTCCGGATCTTTAGTAGTTTCCGGAACTTTCTCGAAACTTTTAAAAACATTTAAAACGCATCCTGGAAGTGTTGACGGTCATACACTGGGGGAAAAAACACATTGGATCTAGAGTCCAGATTCTTAAAAACATCGACAAGAAAAAATACTCTTGATTCAATCAGATTTAAGCTTAAATCAAGAACCAAGCCTCTTAATTTGAGCGGATTTCCTTTTGATTCAAGCTTAAATCCGATTGAATCAAGAGTCTATTTTCTTTTCAATGTTTTCAAGAGTCTGGACTCTAGATCCAATGTGTTTTTTTTTTCAGTGTAGAGTGGGAGAAATCGGCACAAAAAAGTTCCGAATTCCGGAACTTTCGATGGACATGGAATGGAAGCTTTGTTGGAAACTGCCTCCTCCATATTAATATTACCTCCAGATTGTGTTCCTGAACGCGAGTGTGGAGCTCCAGCATATTGCACGGTGTCCGGATAGCTTTCGGAGTCCTCATCCGCATACTCGTAGTCATCAGGCACCCTTCCTACTTCCGCCTCCTGGAAACTAAGTGTCTCAGACTCAGTGTCTTCCGGGTAACTTCCGCGGTTTTCAACAAAAGGCTCTTCCTCGTTGCCTCCAGAATTTCCACGCGATGCTGTTTTACCTCGACTTTCAGATTTTTGATGAGAGGTTTTCCTCTCGTAGCTCGCGGGTCCTCCAACCGGAGCCTCGCTGCCGTAACTTCCGGCTTTTAAAACCGGATATCCGCTCTCGTGACGCTCGAACTTTTCAACCGGAAATCCTGTCTCATGGCCTCCATCCGAAATTTGACCTCCGGATGCTTCATTTGGAGGATCACCATCGTTACTTCCAGGGTTTATGCCGGAAGATTCACTACCGTAACTTTCGGGTCTCCTGAGCGAAGATTGTGTGTTGTTTCTCACTAAACCCCTGAACAGAGATTCATTTTTTTTATTTACAAGGTTTTCCAAGGGTAGTTCAAGGTGGTGAAAAGCAAGATCCGGAAGTTCTTCATCGTAAGTCTTTGGTTTTCTCACCGGAGGTTCGTCCTCATAGCTGACAGGTGCCATGTCGGAAGGACCTTTTCCTGATTTTCCACGTGAAAGAGCGCTGGTGTTACTTACGGGCTTCTCAACCGGAAAATCATCCTCGCCAGTTCTAGGGTCTTCAGCTAAAAGCTCTTCCTCGTAACTCACGGGTCTCCTGACCGGTGGTTCTTCCTCATACCCGCCGGATTGTTCGGTAACCGCCTCAGTGCTATAACTAACGGACCCTCCGACCAAAGATTTTGTATCTTGACTTCCAGGTTTTCCGAACCCCTCTTGAATTTCAAACTTATCAGCCGGTAGCTCCTCGTTGTGACTTTCAGGTTTCTCAACCGGTTTTTCTTCCGCTACTTCCTCCAGCCTCTGAGCTGATTTCGTTTCCTGGTTGTCTTTTAGATAGTCGTCCGTTTCGGAATCGTAGACACTCACCTCACTCACCGTTGTTTCCTGTCGATAGCTCGAATTCCGAGTGAAGTCCTTTGTCGAGAGTGTGAACCGGTCCGGACTTGTGATCTCCAGAACATCCTCCTGATCGGTAACCGGTTTGGAGTAGGTTCCTGAATCAATGTTTGGATTATAAGTCGATAAATGATCCACATTCATGGTTGGTGCATAAGAGAACCCGGGCCGTGGTCCACCTTTTTGTTGTTGGATTTCCGGCCGAGTAATTGTAATTTTTCCCGTCGGTTTTTCGTAAAATTTGTGAACGGGATCGTCCAACCGGCGTCCGATTTTCATAATCGCCCCCTCGGACGCATGCCTTTGGAGATCCGGTTTCTTCCCGGTAGGAGCCCCTTCAACCGGTTTTAGTTGAGTCACGTTCATGTAGACCGGGATCCCGTGCGGCACAGAAGTTTGCCCCGGCGACCCCACCTCAATACCTTTCGAAATTGGAGTCGTCTGTTGCATCTTGTACCACAACTGAGCTTTTGCTTGGGGCCCATTGGTTGCGACGCAGCCGAAAACTGATGTCTCGATGGCATCGATCGTTGTTGATGTCTCGCGGTTTTGTGAGCCGGTTGACTCATTCTCAAACACAGAATTTGAGCTGTTTCTGAGGTCATGCTCCTTAGTTATAGAGGGCGTCGTTGTTGAATTTAAAGCCGTAGTTAATGCTTCTAATTTACAGATAGAGGGTGATTTATTCGGCGGAGTCGATGTGTGAAGAGGACGGGTTGTGACACTGCTGTCAGGTTCGTTGGTTTTTGAAATGACGTCGAGTGATTCTGTTGGCTTGAAGTGAGAATTAGACTCCTGGGTTGACTTGGATGTCGTAAAGGCTGTGGGAGAGATAACCTGCTCAAAAGCGTTTAAAGTAGTTTTGTTAGGCTCAGCTACGATAGAAGCAATTCTATTCTCGTCAGTTTTCTTTCTTAGACTTCTGACTTCTTCAGATAAGCGGATATTGCTTTTACTTTTAGAGCTTTCGTTGATGTTCGTCAAGCCCAGGCTAGGAATTATGGTTGTATTGAGACCATTATTGTCCGAACTTGCAGTATAAGCAGCCAAACCATGGCCGTTATCGCTAGGACCAGCTTTAGCATTTGAGTTTCCATCAGTTTTAATCTCGCCTGAAACTGTCTGATTCTTGGTGTCGATGGTACTTTCGATTGAATTAGTCACGGTGCCTTCAAAACTGACACCAATTATTTCAGTCGATCGTGATGTTGTTCCAATCGAACTTTTGTTGGTTGAATTATGCACGGTCTCGACTGGCTTCAGATCAAAAGTTGCTGTTCGACTATTACTTTTGGAGCTTTCAGTTGTGATTTTTTTACTACGAAGCGAGTCATTTTTGAAAGGATTCTGTCCTGAACTGATGGAGGTATTATGAAATTTGTCGGTGTTGTTCTTGCGGTATACTGGACCGACAGCTCTCCCTGAAATTTCAGCCTTAAATTATTCATTAGGATCTTATAATTTGAGGACCAAAAAGCGGTCCGAAAATAAATGAAGTAAGGAATTAGTAGTGTTAAAAGTGCATGAAATTAAATGCCTCTTAAGTAAATATTATACATGCAAAGAAATAGAATTTAAGATTAAACAATTCACTTTGGATGATGTTGGACTTCACGGACTTATTCAACTTTCTAGAGACTTTAACTTGACATTGAATCGAAACAATTTTCGAGAGTCTCCCAAGAAGTAGGTTTCGCTATTTTCTTCTCCGTGTATGTTATACAGTAGATAGAGCAAAACCATACAAAATATTGGATAAGTCATACTCTCAGGTTTTAAGTGAACAATATTTTTTTTTTAAATTTTGACCCACGGGGCGCTTGGATATTCAACTTTTTCTGCACCTATCACCTCTCACCGCGGGTCCGATTTCTAGGCGCGTTTCTGCGCATTCGCGCATTTCATTTCCAGACATTCCGTAATGCATTCAGGAAAGCGGAAATTTAAAAAAAAGTGCTTTGTTTGACTTATCTACGTAATTGCCTTATGTTTCACGCAATTTCCATTGCGTGATATTAGTTTTTTTAATCCCATTAGCAGAGAACTCTCTTTCGTCTAATTTTCCAACCGACAGTAGTTGATGCGTTTCATCACCTCCTCGTCACCATCGACACAGTGTCTCAAAAATTCCGCTCTTTTCTGCGTCACTTTCTCTTTTTTGCCCCGCTTTTTATGGCTTGACACCAGTTTTTTATCCCCTCACACGGTGCGCTTGAACTCACTTTTAATGCGACTTGAATGTACATCAAAAATTCAAGTTGGAGGTTGTAGTGAGATACTCCCTGGTGGGTTTTTGGGCAATTTCGAAATAGGTTGTCGGAGTTCCTCGAAAAATAATCGCATTTTTGTAGTTTATTAGGGGTAAAATAGCAAAATTGGCCTTAAGGCGACATATTAAATCCCCTCTCCCTCATCCTTGCCTTGACCGATCTGAATTTTTAGTATGTTTTCACCTGGTATGAGATGTGACATTTCTGAAATGTTCATGCCCATACAAATTTTTTTGCTCCCGCGGCAGCGTTGCCAAGTTGCGGACTCCAAAATATCGAATTTGATGATAAAATGAAGGTTTCGAAGTGTGATTTCCATTCAAAATCAAAAATTCAAATCGTAGGTTGTACAGTCAGATTCAGTGGCGTGGCGTGAATTGCGATATATCGATTGTTATGTCATTTAAACTTATAGAAAAGGATCGATAAAAGGGGTGTTCGCAGCGAACGCCGTAATAATTGATTCTTTACTAATGTTACTTTAAATGACATAACAATCGATATATCGCAATTCACGCCACGCCACTGGTCAGATTTTGTTTCATCACCTCTTCGTCGCTACCAAGAACGACGCGTTGTCCCCCGGGATCCGATTTGAGTCGAGAAAATAGTAAGAATCATCTTGAATCAAGTTCAGAGAATAAGTGGATGTGGAATAATTTTCCATTTGAAAGTTTCCAACGAATCTTGAGGAACTATTGCCTAGTATGAGAACCGGATTTGTCATGTAGGAGCGGAATTGTTCGGCTTTGAAGCCCAGGACGTTTCCTTCTGATCCAAGTTCTGAGCTTTTCAAGGGCGGCTATGCAATACTTTTCTAAGTTATTGTCTGACAATGTGGTAAACAGTGGCGTGGCTTGATTTGCGATAAATCGATTGTTCTGCCATTTAAACCTATGGTAAAGAATCGATTACTAAGGTGTTCGCTGCGAACACCCTGACTACCGATCCTTTTCTATAGGTTTAAATGGCCCAACAATCGATATATCTCAAAGCACGCCACTGGGTGATAAATGGTCCGCGTTTAGCAGAGAGGAACCAAGTCACATCAACTTTTGTCAACTTTAATGGGATATTAAAATTTTTAACATGGGAACGGTTGTGCGGTTTTTTTGTGCAGATTTCAGTGAATTACCTGCATGGTGCGGGGCAAATTCCTCAAACGTTTCAGAGATCCGCACAAATGCTCTCTTTATGTAAAAAAATAAATTGCCTGGTTAAATTTGGCAATATTTTGTGTGGATGGTTCCTTTTCTGCTGAACCCGATCCGAATAGTCAACCAGTAACACTCCTTTGGCATCCCATTAAAAGGTTGTCATAGTTGTAAGGTTGCCTTAAAAAGTCACCTTTACAGTGCCCCGGCTTGGCGTGCTGCCAGCGCGCGAGAGGCTCACTGGCGCCTACAAACCTAAGTGGATACTTCACGCATTGCACAATGCTTGAAGTATCCACTTGGGTTTGTAGGAGCCAATGCGCGATTCGCGCTGGCCGCCCGCGGCAGTGGATGAATCAATCTCGCGGCGCGAGGACATAGGATATCTCGGTTATCCTT
This sequence comes from Bemisia tabaci, assembly GCF_001854935.1. NCBI lineage: Eukaryota > Metazoa > Arthropoda > Insecta > Hemiptera > Aleyrodidae > Bemisia > Bemisia tabaci. The sequence continues at coordinate 149,331 of NW_017549178.1, forward strand.
GCGTCAAAATTTTAAAAAAAAACTATAACTCGTTTTAAAGCTGAGAGTATGACCGACGAAAAACTTTTTACAGTTTTGCTGTTACTATAATTTTTGCAGAGGAGCAATGTGCCGAAATTTACCTTTCGGGAGACCCGCGTAGTTTCGAGACAAAATGAGCTGAGTTTGACAAAGACGAATATTCTCGAATTTGAATTTTTCGTAGGTAAACCGCGTAGTTAGTTAAACGAAACTTTAATTCTCGCTCATTTTTGTTCAACTCGTTCCCCTCTTATTACTTCCAGTCGAATAGAAAAGTATGCAAAGACTTTCTTAACGATAAATATTTTTTTCGATAGTGAGTAGCATCGAAAAAGCAAGTCGAATGTAGCAGTGCAAAACAATTTCAGCACTGTAAGTTATTTTTGACCTCAATAAATCTCTTTCCTTAGAACGTCAGTTAAAGATACACATCGGAATGCCAAATGTGCATCCAATTTGAAATATAAGTGTTTCGGAGAACTTACAGTAACCTGTTGTGTAAAGGGCAATTTCATTCGGAATGGTGCGTGACTCGACAGCAAGCACATTTTTATTGGCAAAACCGATGACACTGAAACAGAAAAAGAGGAAAATGCTAATTTTGTACTCGCGGGGGAAAATTGTGAGTAAAAGGATAATTCCCAAACATGTTGAATCACACCGAGACAAAAATGGTTTCTGTATGACTGCTTAAAAAATGTTGTATTAAGAAAAAACCGAGTGAAATCACAATACACCGTTTCGAGGGCACTGCAGTATCACTCCATTTAAATGCAACTTTGCTCCCTCTCTTTCAACAATATTAAATTAAAGTGATATTGACTCATTTTTTTAGAATACTCGGGAGAGTTTTTTTCCGGTGAATTTTCAGTAGTTAATATTTCAACTCTTTTAGGCAAAAACTCCTTCGCTGGAAATGTATCCCCCCGGAATTGAGCAATGGACCACTAGACAAGGTACGAATTTAAGCAATCTGATACATGTTTCTTAACCAGAATTTCACGTAGAACACGATTCACACTACGAAAATTACCGAAATCAACTTCTAACGAAGATATTAACGTTTTTATTTCGCACTGATTACGAGGAATTTGAACTGTCCGCTCACAAGAAACTCAAAGCTCTACGTGAGTCAAATCGCGCACTACAACGGTTTCAGCAAGCTTCTCAATCGAGCAATGTTCATTTTCCACCATGTGTTGTTCAAACTATTGGTAATTTGCTATAGCTGAGCCAAAGTGTCAAGATTGAAGTTGAAGATTTTTACATCGCAGAGACTGCCATGATAAACATTTAGCGCGCGATGTGAATCACGTAGAGCATTGAGTTTTCATGAGCGGGTGGTTTGAATTCACGCATTAAGAATCATTAAATATCTTCGTCAGGAGTTGATTTTGGTAATTTTCGTTGTGCGTATCGTGTTCTACGTGAAATTTTGGTTGAGAAACATGTATCAGAATGCTGAAATTCGTACCTTGTCTAGTGGTCCATTGAGGCTCCCATTCTGCTAGGAAAAACGTCGTATAAACCCTCCGGCGTTTTCAAATTTCCTTTGATTAAAAAAGAATTTCCTGGTAAACCTATGGAAATTTTTCATCCAATTTTTCAGATAGTTTTGCTCCAAACTTCAGCTAAGGCTCCTGAAAATTTTATAGAAAAATATTCATAACTTTCCTTAAAAATAAATACTTTACCAGAGGAAATTTGGCGAACTTCGAAAGCTCATACGGCGTTCTCCTTAGCACGGCAGTATTCTAATGAAATTATAAGTGAATGAAGTTGACAGTGACGAAGCGCGAATGATCGATTGTCGATACTTCCCCATTTAAAGCTACGGTAAAGAATCGATTATTGAGGTGTTTGCTGCGATCACCCTGTTTGTCGATCTTTTTCCATAGGTTTAAATAACAGATCAATCGACATATCGCAACGCACGCAACGCCACATTGGGAAAAAAAAAAAACACAATGGATCTAGAGTCCAGACTCTCGAAAACATTGACAAGAAAAAGGACTCTTGATTCAATCAGATTTAAGCCTAAATCAAAAGGAAATCCGCTCAAATTAAGAGGCTTGGTTCTTGATTCAAGCTTAAATCTGATTGAATCAAGAGTATTTTTTCTAGTCGATGTTTTTAAGAGTCTGGACTCTAGATTCAATGTGTTTTTTTTTTTTGTTTTTTTTTTTTTCCAGTGCACTGGAAGTTGAACTTGACTGCAAATGAACGTCGCAAGAATTGTTTTAATGATACGTTGTTAAATTCGAGCAAAACAGTCACTTGGAACCCATGAAAATTTCCGTTCGAATGATGTGACCCACGCAAAAAAAAAGCGCACTGCGTCACTCCTCCCGCGGTTGTTTTTTCCAGATGATCTGCTCGGCAATGTTACACGTCTAGGTTACCGAGTCACTCGTTATGGTAACTATGGTTGGTTGGTTGGTTGGTTGGTAGATACGTTTATTTGGTGCTTTTAACAATTGAGCCATTAACACCTTGCATAGGTGTATCCTGTGCGTGTAGCAATTACCGCGGGAAGACTGACACTGTGCGCTTTTCTTTTGCGTGCAATGACCTTCGTACGGACAAGAAAAATTTGCAACAATTTTGGAGTGGGAATGTTGCCTGGTTTCCTTAAAAAAATGATGTATGTGGTAAGGCCCTCCGGCCAAAGAATCACCAGCGCCATGAGACGTTTCTAAATTTCCGCAGCCATTTTAATTTTTTTACAGAGAAATTATTGTTTGAATATGCTTAAAAATTTCACTGAATTTTATCGGCAGCACAAAAAATAATTCAGTGAAATTTTTAGACAGCGTCGTTGAATAATTTCTCTGCAAAAAAATAAAATGGCCGCGGAAATTTCGAAACGTCGCATTTCGCTTGTGATACTCTGGCCGGAAGGTGACGAGATTTTGTAACACTACAACTTTAGTGTAATTCTTCTACTTAAACCTATCGAAATGAACTTTTTCTTGCAATTGAGCTGTAATAACGTTAATTTTTTCTTCATATCTCTTAGGATGTTCTGTATTACTACGAAAATGCAAGAAAACAAGGAGTAGCAAAAACTACGCATAATGGGAGAAAGTGACCATTTATGCTTTCATTGAATTCCTCAACTAATATGACCTTGTTGACTGATTTCAATAAATTTCATGTGAATTAATACAGCTCAAAAGTACGTTACTTTATGTTGATCTACATTTTTATTTTGAAAAAGAAATTTCAGGGAATAATTTGACAATGTCGCTAAGAATGTTAACCAAAAAATTAACCTCAAATATTGATCTAAATTTAAAATTATTCTAAATCCTAAGGAATGAGCTTGTGTTTGACTACAAAACTACTTGCAGAGGTACTTACAAAAGAGTAATTTTGAAGCAAAAAACAGAGGCAAACTTAACCATCACTAAAATTTTAAGAATTTCGATTCGTCCCTCTCGTGCATTGGAACAAATGTAACAAAAAATCGTCGTTAAAAAGTTTCGCACATTAATGTTTGGTTAGTTTCCTCATGGACACTGTCCAAGTTGCCTTGACCGATCAAGAACGTGTGATCATTTCCATGGATACAATCGATTGTTGAATCAATATCAAAAGACCTTGATCGATAGTAAAAAGCATTGCCAATGTATCGATTCGCTGAAAAAATTTGCTAGAGAAATAGATGTCACTTACTGTATCTTGTGTCTCTGGCGTTTTTAATTTCTCGTTCTCATACTGTCTCTAAGTTAAGGTGATTTGATGGACGCCATATTTTGTGTCAAAACGGCATGCGATTTATCGCATCAATTGGTTCCATTTTTTCAGCTACTCGTCATTTTTTTTTCGAATTTTGAGATCGCAATTCTGTTTTCAGGAGACTAAAGCACTCACTTACCAATTTTAACAAAGAAATTCAACGTAATGGGTGGTTTCACGATAACTGGAATAGTTATGTCGCCGTAACAGACAACACATTTTTCGGTCATATTTTTAGAAATAATGATAATCACTCGAATTTTTTTGTTCATCTACACAGGGTTACGTGTTATAACGCTCTCCAACGATTAATCGCTCCACTTTTCAATTTTAATATATAAATGGCCGAAAATGTGCTGTCTGTTACGCTGACTTTTTACCGCGTAACAGCGTAACAGACAGCACATTTTCGGAATTTACATGATATTCATTGAGAAGTAGAGCAATAAATCATTAGAAAACGTTATAATATGTAACCCTTTGACAATTAAAGCAAAAAATTCGAGTGATTATCATTTCTACTAAAAATATAACCGAAAAATGTGTTGCCTGTCACGGCGACAAAACTAATCCAGTTATCGTGAAACCACCCTATTAAAGGCGTGGTTTTTTTAGAGAGAAAATATCGCATTCGAGTGTAGTTTCGATATCAGTATCGAATGCGATGTTTTCTCTCTAAAAAAAAAACCACGCCTTTATTACGTTGAATTTCTTTGTTAAAATTGGTAAGTGAGTGCTTTAGTCTCCTGACAACAGAATTGCGATCTCAAAATTCGAGAAACATGACGAGTAGCTAAAAAAAATGGAACCAATTGATGCGATATATCGCATGCCGTTCTGACACAAAATATGGCGTCCATCGAATCACCTTAAGCACGAGCATCGGATTCTCATAAACTGAACCAAAATTATTGACTCGCTATCGAACGGTACTATCGATAACTATTCAGCACTTGACCCACTGATTAAAGTTAGTCGGAATCCGGCATGAAATTAAAGAACCGAATCACTAATTGGCTCATGATAAGGAGCTTTCAATACACGGCAAAAAAATATTGAAGGTATATTTTTTTTTATCTCCAGGTCATTCATTCATTCGCTTTCATTTTTTGCCCTTGCGAAAGTTCCTATCCGCGACTCGAGAAACTGAGTTCTTTGGCGGAAAATGACTTGAGGGCCCGGTTTCAATTTTCGTAAGCTTGTAAAAAGGTCACTACTGATTCAATATTTAAGTTGATTGTTCTTCGTCACGGACTGTATTTTGTATTGTAAATCCTGCAGATGAATAGACTTCGTTATTTAGTTTCTTAATAATACTTATAAAACCGTACCGTGCTAATTTAAAAAGAGATAGCAGAAGTTCAGCCATCCTCGAATGTATCACACCTCCGGGGTGTTTAAAGCGCTGCCGCTGTGTTAGTTTGAACAATGAAAGTTCATCAGATGACTCTAATGGAGTCTTGGATGCTAAATCAAGCTAATGAGATTTTCATGATATTTAAGGCATGATTTATTTTGTATTTTGCGAGTTCAGCAGAGGTGTAAAATATCGAACTCGGCAATGAACACTTGGAGCGGAAAATTTAAATTTTCAGACTTTCGCCCCAACATTTAAAAATGGAAAATATAAACAAATTAGCATTAAACATGGTGAAAGGTTGCTCTTCAGACGCCATCGAAATGATGAACGTCAAAATCAGGTGTTTATTTTAAGAAATTCATTCATTCATTTCATGAAAATCCAAATTTTAAGTTTAAGCCTTGGAATTCCATTGTTCGACGGAACGACAATGCCATCTAGATCGTATGAGGTTTCATTGAGGGAAAGGGCTGTTTAAAAAGCGACTATGAATATGGCTCAAACTCTGCCTTTAGAGTATTTTGATGCTCATCAATTCGTTCCAGACTCAATGTCTACAATACTGATTCCTGATGATATGCCCCCTGAAAAAAGTTTCAGGAAAAAGTGACACGAGGAACACTTGAACAGCCTATTATGTTTCGCACTACTTCCCGCTTTTTGACCTGGTAAGACGGTTTTATATAGTGAAACTCTTAAAGCCTGTTATATAAACTTCTCATGTCTCGACGCGACGTCATTGTCCGGTGCTCGCAAACTGTGCGAATAATTTATACTATGCATGAGCTTGAATATGAATTTTCAATTGGCACTCAAGACCAATGTTTGGATGTTGAGAGTTGATCCAAAGCGCCTTATTTATGAAAAAGGCCCGTGAAGTATGTCACTTTTATCGATTCGATTATAGCATAATCCGCTTAGAGACCAAGAGGTATCCACTCGGAAAACAGTACATACGCTGTCTTCAGTTTTGAGGCTCTTATTTTGGTCATAACTTCAAATTATTCAGCACTGAATACGTGTAAGCTTATCCCAAAATCATGCTCTGACAAATCCATAAAAATAACTTTATTATCAGTAAATATGCTCCTTGAGACGATGGAAAATTTTATACAAATGTGTAATCATTCTTCAAAATTTACAGGAAAATCTGTTTTTTTTTTCTTCCTATTTAAGTGGTACTATGAGGAGTCAAGATTACACCAATTTTTTATTCTTGTGAAGTTTTGGCTGGAATAATGTTCATAATTAACTCTGTACCGCCGAATCATCTCACAATCGGATGAATGATAAAACCACTCTACTTCTATATGATTTGAATTGGAAACTAAAAGTTACAATGACATTATTACGAGTTCCGTTAAATTAGGGGAGAACCAACGAAAACCTGGAATTTTACCGTAACTTGACGTTTTAGGTCCAAATTTTTCATAGAAATGTTTTAGATATTGGTGTGTGACGTTTCTATGACAATGCTACGTGCAAGTTCATTGAATTTTTTTTGGTGATCCTCGCCCATAAAGAATGCAAATGTTTTAAATATTTCCATCAGGTCTGGCCGTTAACGGTGGCATGGAGCCAAACAGACATCTCGGGTGACCTGTAAAGTGAAAAAAACATAATTTCCCTTAAATTTTTGTCAAAGCATGTCCGAAACAGCCTTGTTACATGAATAACATTTCAAAAGTTGACAGTGGTAGCCGTGTTTCTACCAAGTCGGAAAAAGACTTAAGCGCCGAGTGTTTCTGGTGAAATTGACCATTCTTAAATAACGACGAAATGGATATAAATGAAAGAAAGGATTTTAGAGGCCGTCCATAAATTACGTCAACTACTTTTTCCAATTTTTCGACCCCCCCCCNACCGTCATCCTTTGCAAACCCCCCCCCCTTAAAAATTACATCATCACTAGCATATCCTCCCCCTCCTCTTTTTTGAGGAAAACGCAGAGAATCGATAAAAATCAGTAGGTATAGTCTGCAGCGTTAAGAAAGTATAAGTAATATATTTTCTTGAGTGTTAAATATGAGTTGTGTTCTTTTAAAAAGGAAAAGAATGGACCACTAGACAAGGTACGAATTTCAGCATTCTGATACATGTTTCTTAACCAAAATTTCACGTAAAACACGATACGCATAACGGAAATTATTGAAATCAACTCCTTACAAAGATATTTAATGATTCTTGATGCGTGAATTCAAACCACCCGCTCATGAAAACTCAATGCTCTACGTGAATCACATCGCGCGCTAAACGTGTATCATGACAATCTCTGCGATATAAAAATCTGGCAACCTCAATCTTGACGCTTTGGCTCAGCTATAGCAAATAGCTTATAGTTTGAACAACACATGATGGGAAATGAACATTGCTCAATAGAGAAGATTGCCGAAACCGTTGTGGTGCGCGATTTGACTCACGCAGAGCTTTGAGTTTCTTGTGAGCGGGCAGTTCAAATTACTCGTAACCAATGTGAAATAAAAACGTTAATACCTTCGTTAGGAGTTGGTTTCAGTAATTTTCATTGCGCGAGTCGTGTTCTACGTGAAATTCTGGTTAAGAAACATGTATCAGAGTGCTTAAATTCGTACCTTGTCTAGTGGTCCATTAATGCAAGAATATGTTATTGGCTGAAAAATCAAAAAATGCAAATTTCCTTGTTTTGTTGAGGTTTTGGAATTATTTATTAAAAAATCGTAAAAATTTAGTAATAATATGATACAATTAACTGATTTTAGCATCCAGGGAAGCTTACGTCATCCTCGGCTTAACCCCTCCCTCCTCCCCCTACTTGGGTGACGTAATGCATAGACGGCCCCTTAAGAGCAATTGAAAGATTACACCCACGAAATATCCAATTAAGTAGTCCTCGTTCAACTCTCGATTATCGTCCAGTCTTGATCAGTTTTTTACATACGAAGTCGAGCTTGCAAAAATTAAGTAACCCTTTATGCTTGTAGCATCATTCTTCCCCTTTAAATCGTTCGAAACTATGAATGTCAGGGAGGGGTTTTAAATAACTGCAAAGGTTGGTTCGTGTAATTTGCGCACACGTGTTTGTATTACGGTGTTTTTCTTGTTTCAATACTTTAATCACTTTTATGATTCAACAATAATGAGGAAAATTATTGCAATCAAAAATTTTGCGGCCATTTGGATGATGGTAATATTCGTTTACCGTTTCCAAATGTTGGAGGCACGTGAAAAGGACTGGTACAGAACAGCGTCGATGTATCAAGTTTATACACGCTCATTCAAGGACACCAATGGCGATGGAGTAGGAGACATTAAAGGTTAATTTCCCCTTATTCTCAGGACTTTTTCTTTTAAATAATGATTATGTAGCATCCCGTCCATGATATTGGACTCCATGCTCACCCCTATATGTATACTTGCCTGCTCATCTCGTTCAAGATCTTAGACTCCATACTCATAGGTAAACTTCTCACTTCTTTGCTTGAGTATCGAGTTCAATAGCAAGTGGACCTTTCTTAGTTTTAAAGTTCATCATGATCGAAAATTGTATACCTCTCTTATCTAATCTAACTTGAACCCAACCTAACCTAACCTAACCTAACCCGACCTAACCTAACCTAACCAATGCACAATTTTTTACGAAATTACTTTTTTACGTCTTTATTTCACAAAAAATGTCTTAATAAATTTTCTGACCATATGCTCGTGTGTTGTCCGAGAAAACCTGCATCCAACAATTTTGGACGCTATGCTCAATTCGATTTTTCTAAAATATTATCCCCCATTAAAGTGAGCATGGAGTCCAAGATCTTGGACGTGATAAGCAACCGAACATTATAGGTGATCATGGAGTCCAATATCATGGACGCGATGCTACATTACCAAAACTACTATCCAGTAACCTGATAATCCTTTTTGGTTAGTAATGCAAAGTTCAATTTCCCATGCATGTCTCTATAATTTCCTGCATGCACATATTATTTAAAACTTCTTGATATGTAAATTATAACAAGAAAATTATGAAAATAAACGTGACTTTTTAATTTGTATTTTCTTTAAAGAAAAAGGCATGGGTTTTAAGGATGTCAAGTTTTTTTTTTTGGGGGGGGGGATAGGTTCAACGCGTTTCTTCCTAATTGGGCGACATCATTACAATTCTTGACGGAAACTGCAATTTATATGATCTGTTTGAACGCCTCTATAGAGAAATCGATGGCTGTTGTTTAATCATTTTGATTTTGACCAATGAATAAAATTGTCGTTCCAGGAGTGCACGAGAAGTTAGATTACATTCAAAAAGTCGGTTTTGATACGATATGGATTCAAACTTTATTCAAATCCCCAATGAAGGACATGGGTTACGATATATCCGACTTTATGGCAGTGGACCCGCTGTTTGGCACAATGGAGGAATTGAAAAGATTGATTGACGACATTCATACACGAGGTACCCAAGTTTCTCCTTGATTTTGTGAACAGATAAAGGTAGTAAGCAGTTTTTGTAAGCAAATGAAAAAAGAGATTCTTGATATTGTCTGCTAGAAGCGTAATTCACAAAAATTTTGCCTAAAAAAGTGCAAAAACCTTTTATTTTTATAAATACATTGATAACTAGGAGACTACAAAATTTACAAAATTTAACCCTAATTAAAACAAATTAATTTGCATGATAGAAGTTATGGCAATTTGATTTTTTCAATGTAAGGAGAACGTAGTCTTGTGAGAAAATTTGAATACAACATGATCAGGGTTTACATTTCCGAATTAAAATGCAATGGGTCTGTTGCAAGCAAGAGATACACCTTAGTCACTAAACTTTCTCGAGACATAAGGGCACAAAATTCACGATGTGCACACCAAAAAAGTCCAAAATTTACTTTTTAGCGTGAATATGCGTATTTTTTAAGCGGATGGCTAGGAATTTTTTAAAACCTCCTGTCGCTACCCTTGCATGGGTTGTAGGAGGACTAAGTTTTGCGGCGGCTAGACGTCGCACAGCGCCAGAGAGCGCTATAAAAGCGACTCTTATGTATGTATGGATAGCAGTTAGTATTCTGGACATGGACACCACTGAATGTTTTCTGTCGAAAATTCAAGGCCGAATTTGTTGAGCCAACTATGGAAAAATCACTGTCCTGAAAATTTCCTCTCGATAGACACGGGTGGACCTTTACATGCACATACAACTTCTACCAGGGCTGCCGAAAAAATTCCTTTAAAAAAAACAAAACCCACACAGGCACACCCTCACATTGCTATCAAGAAGTACTCAAAACATTGTGGTTCGTCTATTAACGATAAGGTGATACTAAGGTGTGAAATGTCCTCTTCTTTGAACAGGAATGAAAATAATCGTAGATTTTGTCCCCAACCACACCAGCGATGAAAGTGAGTGGTTTGAAAAATCAATCAATAAAATAGAACCTTACACCGATTTCTATGTTTGGGCGAATCCAAACGGTTCAGATCCCGAAACACAACTTCCTTTACCACCTAACAATTGGGTAAGTCTGTCTTTACCTTGCTGAATTCAAAATTATGAAGAAATATTCAAGGGAAACTCAAAATTTACTGAGCTTAGTTCCTTGCAGTATACGTATCTTCTAAATACTGGATTATTCAGATGAGCAAAACGCATAACGTTAGGATTAATCTAACTATTTGTTTAGTTTTTTAGTATAAACATTAAAATTTCACACAATCGAAATGATATTCTCGAATTAGGGGGCTGCGCCCCCTGAATACATCGCGGTGTAACCCCGCGAAGCGTTTCGTGCGTCAAACGGTATGCGCTACGTGCTCTACTCTTATAATTTTTTATTCTAGAGTATAATTTGAGCTTTGAGCGTAAGAACGATGGTTTTTATAAGAATAGATTACACAAGAGCAGGTATATGAGATCATGAGTTATTGACTCTTCATAGTTGCCTCTTATGTTATTAATAAAACATTTGGTAATCGTCTGAAGGCTAAACACGGAAGTTTCGCGTTCTGTCAACACCCACTCAGTCCTAGTGCAACGAAGTTAATTGCACTGCTGAAGAAGGAGATTTTTCAGAGATTCAGAGTCATCACTGATACATATGCACTTATTTCATTGTATATTGTATACAAACAAACACAAGGTGATTTTTAAAATCAGCTGTCAGAGTTTGTCGTAATCCTGGTGGGTGATTCTTGAGAGAGAACTTTTAGAATAAGCCTTTTTTTGAGTGAGGGGGGGCGTTGTTCAAGGACAAAGCACTATTATTTTAAAATTAAATGATTTCTAATTGACCATCTATTTTCAGCTGAGTGTATTTGGAGACTCTATGTGGGAATGGAACGAAAAGAGACAACAGTTTTATTTACACCAATTCAGCATTTCTCAGCCAGATTTGAACTATCGCAACCCTAAGGTCAAAGACGCAATGCAGGTAAATTCGTTGAAAGTATTTATATTGCATACTAATGATGACAAGATAAACCTAGATCTAGATACTGGTACTCATCGGAAAATAACTGTCAAAGAAAGGTTGAAAAAAAACAAAAAACAGTGCTATGTCTTATTCAGCCAACTGAATTTGAATTAATATCTAAATTAATATTATATTTGACAGCTGTCAAAAGAAAAACAAGTTGGATTTTGCAATCGCTAGCGATAGCAATATTCGTCATGGGAACGTTAGCTTCTGGGATATGAAAATGTTAAGGTACAGTTCGTTTGTAGTATCTTCTGAATTGAAGGGGCTATGTAATTTTGTGTTGACATCTCTTTTTTAACATTTTTAATTATTTTCTTTGCATACAAGAAAGCTGTTATGTACCAATTATTTATTTTCGTTGGATTATATATGGTTTTCGGAAGTTAACGCATTTAAGTTTCAGGTTCGCTTTTTCGGCGTAAAGTGTACATAAGGTGTCCCAAAAGCACCGGGACTTGTTCTGTAACTTCGAAAGTAAGATAGATACAGACATGATCTTGATTTCATTTTAAAGATCAACTCAATACCTATCGATTAAAACCAAGATCAGCTCAATCGGATAAAAATTGACCGAGTTATGGCAATTTGAAATCAGCGAGGAAAGTTTACGCCTACGGTTTTTAAGGAAGATTCTTCATCGCCGTAAATCGAAAAGTCGGCCGATAAAGTGATGCTTATTGTGTTTTTTTATTTTCGAGGTGTCATTTATCAACATTTTGTACCATCAAACACAACAGTTGACAGTGCGTATTATTGCAAAGTACTAAAGGAGTTGAGAATGCACATTTCCCGGAAACGGTCGGACTTGAAAGCTTCGTGGATACTCCATCAAGACAATGCGCGGCCTCACACATCGAGCTTAACACGTGAATTTATGAGTAAAAATGGAGTTGAAACAATCCCTCATCCCCCTTATAGCCCTGACTTGGCTCCATGTGATTTTTGGATGTTTCCTACGCTTAAAAAGGAGCTTCGCGGACGAAGATTCGTATCGAAGACCGAAATCCAGAATGCAATTCAAAACTTCTTCAACTCCATCCCAGAGGAAGAATTCAGGAAAACAATGTTGGATAAGTGGCAAGAGCGCATGAAAAAGTGCATCCGGTTTGATGGACGGTACTTTGAAAAGCAAAAGGAAGTTATGGAAGATTCGGAGGAAAGTGGATACGAATATTAACTTTTTGAATCCTGGTAAGCGAAAAATCTTCCTAAAAACCGTAGGGGTAAACTTTCCTCACTAATTTCAAATTGTCATAACTCGGTCAATTTTTATTCGATTGAGCTGATCTTGGTTTTAATCGATAGGTATTGAGTTGATCTTTAAAATGAGACCAAAATCATGTCTGTATCTATCTTACTTTTGAAGTTACAGAACCAGTCCCGGTACTTTTGGGACACCCTACGTATGATATTTTTACTCTACACATATGCCCGAATACGCATCATAAGGGACCTATGTGCTTCCTAAGTTGCCAAGTATTAATTATTGTTAGATGATTGGTCTAAAACATTCAATACAACCAGTAAAAATTAACTGTCCCCTGCGAGATTCGAACCCCCGCTCGCACAAAAAGTGTCACTCTCCCAGAGGCAGAACGGTAACGCAGCCATTTGAGCTATTTCGCTGCTCAGATATGCATGGAGAAAAAGAGAACACTTAAGTGATCTCGGACGCTGAGCGGGGCTTCACAAAAGACGTCCTTGAGATTTCAACGGTTCGGCCACTGGCGTGATAAGACACAACGGATCAACCGCATTACTCTGTGAGACATTGTTTACCTATGCTGTCATGTGTCACGAGGTTCATCTCAGCATGCATTTGCGATCGCGGCAGTAAGCTGAGGCAATATTTCTGTATTCATGGATTAAATCCATCAATCGAGTTCTGATTTTGGCTCATATATCCGTAACGAGTCCTCCAGAGCAATTTTCCACCTTGTACGATGGTTATTATTTCTTTACTTCTATTTTTCAAATTTGAGGTGGGATAATGGCGGCTTCTCAAGAGCAACGAGGTAGGCGATCTTTTGCACCAACGAACAGAAAACTGATGGCGAAAAATAACCAATCAGAACCTCCCAAAAAAAAGAATTTGCCTAAAAACGGAACTTCGTGGTTCTGCGCAGATTTACCAGTCAGACACGACATCTCAAGGTGGAAAAAAACTCGCTGAAAGCGAATTTTAGCAATCAACACAACTTGACGTAGAGACATGATTGGCTAAAAAATACAACGGTTTTTGATACATCGGAAAATCAACCAAAAATCGGAGACTGGGCGAAACGCTCAAGGTCGCAGAGGTATAGGGAATCCCATTGCGAAAGCAACGGAACGATTCTAATATCATGGGGAACTCCGTTCCCATGACAAAAGCGCCGCCTATCGGCTGAGCGCTTAAAAGAGGCTATAGAGCACCTTTTCAGTGATGAATTCGAATTTCAGAATGTTGTACGGTACGCATCTAATGACAGCAGTGCAAGGCGCTCACTGGCTAAAAAGTTGCGGCGGGAAAAAAGCTTCTAGGTTCGAGTCGTTCTAGCGTAGAAAAGCTTTTTTAAGGTTTCTGTCAAATGAAATAACACAATTTTGACGGAAAAATGTTCTCGAGGGTTTCCCTTGGAAAGTTCATTTGGTTTTTTGATTAATGACCATCACGGCTTAACAAAGTAACGGTTCAAAGACAAAAAGGTGGGTTCGAGGAAAATAATATTTGGACCACCCGTTGAATAGCATGGGTTGATTGGTGTGCTATACCATGCTGCCGTGTAAAGGAAGAACACCGTATAAACCTTCAGGCGTTGCCAAATTTTCTCTGATAAATTACAAATTTCTCGGGAAAATGGTAAATATTTTCCTTCCAATTTTCAGACAATTTTTTTCGGGATTTAATCTAATATATCTGAGAATTTCAAGGAAAAATATGCATCAATTTCGACAAAAATACATTTTTTATCCGGGAAAATTTGGCAACTCTCGAATGAACATTCGAGAGCGCGGCATACGGCGTTCTTCCTTAGCATGGCAGTATGGTACATCCGAGTGATTTCAAAAAGCGAGCCCTACTGGCGCGTTTGAAAGTAAAAACTATTTTTCCGTTTGCAATTAATGGACCTATTTAAATAAAGTAATTATTTTCTTTTTTGAGAATTCCTCCTCAGCCAGCCAGGTTCTTCCTCTTCGTGTAGCTTTGAATTATAAGTAGCATGATAATTACTTTGTTTCATTTATGTTCAAAAAAATTCTAAAATTATGACTTACCTTGAAAATAATTTTTTTTTTTTTTTTTTTTTTTTTTTTTTTTATTATTATTATTATTCAGTAACATACATGATAAGTATGATACAGTGACGTGATCAGACCCATAAGGTCTTTTTACACTTAATTTTTGTTATGTAATAAAAATGTACAATCAATTGGAAAAGCTTTTTTGTAGTATATGTGTACATTTACAATTACTATTTTAAAATAGCTTTCCTAGAATACATTCGATGCTTCAAACGGAACCAATTTGTTTTAATGACATTTCCGGATAAGTCATGGGTTTCCCTGGAAAGAAGCCTCTCGTCCTTTCCAGACTCCACTGTTGCCAGATATGTTGCTTTCCCAGTACTTATTTTCTTCTTTCAAACCCGTGTAAAATATTCACATTATCGTGCAATCTGGCAACGCCGGACTGGAATAAAAGGTGGAATGAATGAAAAAGTGAAAAGTTGAAAGGTGAAATCCTTTAATGCTTTTTGAAAGTTTTCTTTGCACGGAGAAAAAAATTTCGTGCATGGGACCCGAAGTTGAGGTCATATGGATCTC
Source organism: Bemisia tabaci (assembly GCF_001854935.1). Classification (NCBI taxonomy): domain Eukaryota; kingdom Metazoa; phylum Arthropoda; class Insecta; order Hemiptera; family Aleyrodidae; genus Bemisia; species Bemisia tabaci. The sequence goes on from NW_017549178.1 coordinate 164,700, forward strand.
TGAAGTTTTCGGATCACGCATCCGAAAATTAGAGGTCGAGCTGCCGAAGTTCGGGTCAGACATCGATGCACCTCGGTATGTAACGTAGTACTTCAGATGTGTGACCCGAACCCTTCGGTATATATCGAAGTACTTCAGATGTCTGACCGCAACTTCGGCAGCTGGACCTCTAGTTTTTAGATACGTCATCCGAAAACTTCAGAGATCCATATGACCTCAGCTCCGGGTCTCACGCACGAAGTTTTTTTCTCCGTGTAGAACTCATCACGTGTAATTTTCCACAGCTGGCTTTCAAACGTACCCTCATGTTCTATTGAGGTATTTCCTCGCTACGCAATGTTTCCCATGTACGCCAGTTGCGTAGGTTCTTATTTTTTCCGGAATGTACAGGGTGAACCAGACCATCCGTGCCACGCATATTCTTGGTTTTTTTTTCGGGTCGGGCGAATTCAGGGACCGCGGCAACGGATTAGGAATCGACCTCTAATAATCCAAATTTAATGGTTCTTAAGCCGCCGCCCCCCCCCCTCCACTTCTCAAGCTGAGTTTGAGTAAGTAAACGGGAGGTCCTGATTTTAAAAGTTGCAACTCTCGGCAAAATTTTGAAATATTTTTGACAAATTTGATTAAAGCGGAAAGTACGGGAGATGGAATCACAAATCAGAACCAAGAAGTCGAACGTCGGCCTCCACCCCTGCCCAAAATACTGACCCTTAAATAGGTTGCATTTTGCAATTTGGAACTATAAATTCTGGATCTTGTGGGAACACACTTATGTGCATGGAGAAACTAATGGCACATACGTTGTTTTCAAACCGGGCTAGAATTTACAGTTCCAAATTGCAATATGTAGTCCAAATTTGCCAGAGGTGATTTTAGGATACCAGGAATGCACTGGGAAAAAAAACACATTGGATCTAGAGTCCAGACTCTTAAAAACATCGACAAGAAAAAATACTCTTGATTCAATCAGATTTAAACCTAAATCAAGAACCAAGCCTCTTAATTTGAGCGGATTTTCTTTTGATTTAAGCTTAAATCTGATTGAATCAAGAGTCCTTTTTCTTGTCAATGTTTTCAAGAGTCTGAACTCTAGATCCAATGTGTTACTTTTTCCAGGTATGGTGTCACCATCGATTATGAATGACCTTAAGCAAAACGATTGAAAACCGTGATATAAGAAATCGAAGAGGGTGGTAATCCTAAATCATACATGCGAAAAAAATATAAAAAAATTCCACAGAATCTTAAACAAGTATGAGACTTTATGTACCGAAAATCTCCGGTTGGTTACGCATCGCCATGTCCACTTCTCAAGCAAAAGACGGATTTCTGGCATTTCGGCAATTGATCAGTAACGGTCATGAAATTTCCGAAAAAATGTTGTAAAAGGGATTTCTAATGTTCACAAAAATTTCAAAATTGAACTTAAAATTTGATCACCACACGAGAATAACCCCCAAAAATGTTCTTCCTCACAATTGGGAACACATTTCGGCTGAATTAATCAGTGCAATGTTTATCTCATTAGATAAAGCCATTTGGACGCCAAAAGTTTTAAAAATGTCATCGAATTACTTGCGGACGTCTACTTCAACATATTATCACTTGAAATTCGGATTCACTTAAAAAACTAACACAACTGTTGAGGTAAACAAGTGAATTTTAAATATTATTGATTGCTCAGTCCTCCAAATCGTCATTTTAACATTATTAAACTCAATGAAGATACCCAAAGTTTCGACAACTTTTAAGGCTGCAATAGTTCTACCTTATATGTACCTCAAAAACTACCAAATGTCATCTTTTCTATCAACTTTTAAATGAAATAAATAATATTTTATTCTGCATATGGATCCATGAGGCTATTATTATATATTGTCACGTAAAAAATTGTAGTCTACATATGTACATAACAGACATACATATATACATTACAAACAAAAAATGATTAATTTTTTATCTTATTGCCTTCAAAAAAGCGTGGAATGGGTGGTTTGGATCACCCTGTACACCCTATGTACTTTTCTGAGAATTAGCACGATTTTAACTTACTGAGAATCTGTGATACATGCGGCGACGCAGTTTTAAATCACTTTGCATTGACGTCATGCAAAATTACTCGTATTTAGGTGTTAATGGCTCAATTGTTAAAAGCACCAAATACACGTATCTACCAACCAACCATCGGTATGGACATGAACAATTAAAAACCGCGATGCTAAATAACTTCAAATGTAAAAACCATTTTTTCCTCATCTTTTTCTTTTTCTTTCTGTTCTGTGAGTGTATCGCACGAAATGATTTTAAAAGTGTGCCTGTGCAGTTAACCTTTCTAAAATTATCCATAGCGGCAGCTTTAACTCGCTCTCAGAAATACAATTTCAGCAAACATTAATGGTGTGCTGCGTGGATAATTGGGCGTCTACCTGCGAAACGCAACGCAAAAAAATTCGATTGTGGGAATCCACTTTATACCGTTGGATCTAACTATTCGGTCCATCCAAGCAAAATCAAGGCGATGGCTGAAATAATGGCATATGCGGGAAAACCTTGTTTTGAGAAAAACGCATTTGAAATTTTACCTTGTGAATAACACTCATGTTATTTTTAGGAAAATAGCTGGGTTTTTTTTAGTAGTTTAAGGATCAAACCCTTCCTCAAGAAGTAGCCATGCATCAACGTATCAAATAATTTAATTTTGGGTGATTTGTATATTTTTTTAAAAATCACGTTCTATTTTTACACCTATCAATGGGACCTACGAAAATTTGAGTGAATTTGAGGGTAAAATGAAAAAATGACGAATATTTAACATGATTATATTGAATTCTAATGTAAATATGACAATTCTATAGAAAAACAACTTCTGTAAATTGTAAATTGTGTAACTTGACAAGAAAAACAAGTCCTTTAGGTTAACTATTTAATGAGAGTATGAGGTCTATACAAAAAGGAAATTAAAGCGATTCATCCAGAATGATGAGAAAGGAGCCCCGTTCAAACCAAGCATTTTAAGCTCACAACTTCTTTTACAGTGAATTTAGTAGTCAGAATTCGGCGTAGAATCAAACCGTCACTATACAAATTCGAGGCTAGAGTGCAAATAATAGTGGTCCATATATGCTGATGAAATCAACTCGGGGTAAAAACTGAAACCGTGCGCACCAAAATTCGACGACTTATTGAACATTTGAGGCTTTTTCAACATTTAACGTAAGAAATTTTACTGATGATTGTTCAAAAATGCAAATACGGGCCAAAAACGTTATCGTTAAATAGAACAATCATTCTCTTGAAAGTAACGACTGATTTCGGATTGCATAAACCTAACGGTTCCTAAAGAGCAATTTTCAACCATGTCTAATGCCTGATAATTTTTATTTTTCATTTTAAACATTGAAGTGTGACAATGGCGACCTGTCAAAATCCGCAAAATTCCAGGAATTAGTTACCAACTTCGATTTTTACACTGCTGCTCTGCTCGTAAAATGCAAAATAAATAAAACCTTAAATAACATTTTTTTTTTTGCAGGTTTAATGGCTTACACCTCTTATCAGAGGTCTACAGCCAACTATAGAGAGATATTTAATGTCCGTAGACAACAGGGCGATAGGGACATCCATGCTCCGGCTTTCAAATTTTCAGGGATTAACGCCGAGTAGAATCTGTTTCTGCAGATCCTCACGTCAGTTCCGTGAAAATTTGTCGCCACCACCGGGATTCGAACCCGGGACCGATTGGTCTAGAGTCAGTTAAATAACATTAAAATCTTAAAAGTTCAATTTTGTTACCCGAGATATCATGAAAGTTATTCACTGTTTAAACCAACTCAGTGGCAGTGCTTTGAGCACCACGGTGGAAGTGCGTGCATTCCCCAGCTCCTTGTCTGATAGGAGTGCACCACTGATTGTCGTAATCGGCCATGATGGTCATTTTTTTCAAAATCGGAGCGGTCTTTCATCTCTTACGCAGATTGCTCACTATGGACTAGATTTCAGAGATTCTTGACGCACCTAACGTGATTTTCGTGCGATTTTATACCTGTAAAGAGTATATTCATTTGCCGGTATCTCTTGCGTGCGCAACAAACTCGTAGACAAGAACGGTAGAAAGGTCGTAACTGAAGAAAAACATTTTTTTGAATTTGAAATTAGCAGCTAAACCTTCCACGTCGACCGCGCCGTGCTTATAAATCCCCCCCAAAAAAAAAATGCAATCAAATTTAGTACAAAATTTTGGTTCAATCCAGGGAAAATCACGCGATTCTCTCGTGAAAAAAAGTAAACACGCGTATGATGGCTTAAAAGGTAAAAAGTTCAGCGGGACATGGAAAGGTCTAGCGGTGAGTGCGCTGTAGCATGACGCGCTCAAAAAAGCGAGCATCAACGACAAACTTTCCCAAAATTTGTCCTGGTGCCATGAAACATATTTTTCACCTCCAGGAATTTTTTTAATGAAGAAAATTCTTCCTCTGAAAAAATATTTCTGGAGCAAGAGGATTTTGTATTTATACAAAAAATGTCCATTGATATTTTTTTTTCTTTTAGTGAACACCCCACGTCCGACCCGTTATGATCAAACATTTTACTCTCTCACTCCCTTCGTGGATAGAGGAAATATTGTCATCGTAAACATAAAAAAAGGTGGAATTTCGTCATCTCTTTTTTGAGGTGTCTGAAATCAAGAGAACCGTACTGGAATACATTTCTTTTAGTGTAGGTTGCGTCACTGCAGCCTGCATCTGTGCTCTCTGCCCCTCCCAAAACCCCTGCCTTCGCTGACGCATTTTCATTTTCTATTCACTCAAATTTCTGTTCACACTCCACCACACTCATCCCACAATCTACGAGGGGAGGGGGGGGGGATTTACACCAAATACTCTCTCCACAGTCACGGAGCTACAGGAAGGCACTACATTCCGCTCAAATACACTTAAAAAAAAATTAACAAATGGACAAGGAAAGATTAGACTAAAGTAATCGCGTCTAAATCCGTTGAAGTGGTCTACTTAACCTAATACACCGTTTACCCACATCCTTCCTCTTTTAGAGGAAACCAAAGACATAAAGACGGAGTGCTCGTACCTAAAAGCATGGGGAAAAAGTGAAGCCTGGTTTGGCGCTGGGTGCTTGTGTGAGTGTGTAAATAAGCGCGGGAATCCATGGCGGCAAACGGAAATTTGATTTGCACTTGTCCTCTTGATTTTTCCACATTTCTTCTTCGAATCGTATTTTAAATGCCTAAAACGAATATATTAAGAAAGTTGGGACTGCGTCCTATTATAATACACCTACTTTTGCTCGGTAACAGGCAGTAATCTCAGATAAAGTTAGTTTTTCTTCTGCTCATGGTGGTTCTGCAGGTTCAAACAGGCCGTTGCAGTTCTAGATGACTGTTACTCCCAAATGAAATTAATCGGTCGACGACGGACCAAAACTAACCTAAAGTTAAAAAAATATGAGTGGGTAAGTGAATTTGGGCAAAAATCAACCTAGAATACTTTGTTTCCGCAATTTTATTTAGTTCCCGCCCTACATTTGAATTTCAAACTTGTCCCGATTTCGCCGCCAATCCTCTACCCAATCGTAGAGGTGGTTGAAAAGAACCTTCATTTTTCCTTTTAGCCCTCCGTCTTTATGTCTTTGGAGGAAACTCAAATTCCAAACGACACTATTGCCAAGTATCTCCGGCCTCCACCTGCATTCAAAGCTCAAATGGGAGGCTCATATTTAGAAGAAGGTTGCTGAACTGCGACTAAAATTTGTAAATATGCAGTGGCTCTTGGGTCGCTAATCTCGACTTTCCCTAACTGAAGTTGCTTCTCTACAAATCAATATTGAGACCGGTTTGGAGTTATAGAGTACATTTATAGACATAGTATGGCCATTCGTATCTTTTTATTACAGGAAAGCTGTGCCGCTTTTTGATTGGTCAACGAGTTTTTAGGCTTCATGATGCTCTTACGGCCGTAAATAAACAAACGAGATGGCGACTCACCGTAACATTGATAAGAAGCTAAAATTTGACAAAAATGTCTATGATACGGCGGTAACAATTTAAACTAGCATATCTACAAATAACACATGGAAAACACATGAAAACGCCGTTAAATTGCCTTTCGCCTTTGTACAGGAGGATGTAAAATGTGCATAAACTCAAAATTGCTTGCTGATACCAGCCATCTTGTTTGTTTACTTACGGCCGTAAGAACATCGTGTCAACCTATTTTATCGCGAACAATGAAAAACCGGCACAGAAATGGCCATCTATACTATAAGCTCCAAGACCTCCTAATTTTGCGAAACTGGTAACGCTTAGTTCCAGCGTTCTACCGATTTTCATGATTTTTGCGGCTATCGACGGGCAATTGCCTCTAGATAAGCCAACTCTTTTCAGATTTTCAAAATATGGCCCAAGTTTTTTTATATTACGTGGTAAAGTTGCGAATTCTCCCATTTAAACAATGTAAATTTATACTTTTTGTCATAGTTCGTTTGTGCGTTCTACCGGGCCGATTTCCATGATTTTTGCGTAAATCGACAGGTAATAGGCCCTAGATGAGCCCGCTGCAATCAGATTTTGGAAAAAGGACCCAGGTTTTTTAAAATCACGTTATAAAAGTGAGTGAGTTTACAGAATGCTCCGGTACTGCCACCGCTATATGCGCGGGAGGTTGCGCAGTAGCTGGGTAGCCTGCGCATCAGCTCTACACTTATCTACACAAGATTCGCTCCTACGACTTCACTTCGAGCGGTGGCCGAGTCGTCAAAGACATCAAATGCGTCCGCTTTGATCGCAGAGTGAGTCCGATCCCCGAACCATGAAATTTAATTATTACCTGACTATCATTGTTCATTGTTTTACTGCATTATTTCATCAAGCAGTCATTCCAAAACGCGTCCTTTTAATTTTAAAGTAATTTTAAGTAAAGTTTAAAATTAAAGTATACCTCATATCGTATTTTTTTACGGGAAAAATAAAACTAACACTGATAGGAGGGTAAAAATAGGGCCGCGAAGCGGCCCATTGATGGCGCGGAGCGCCTTCAGAGGGTTGGGCCGCGTAGCGGCCAGGGGGCGTAGCCCCCTAGTACTCTATGGTTACCAATGAAGGGTCCCGTACTGAAAAAAAATTCTCGGCGTTTTTACCAAGGTCCGTTGGTACCTTTACCATCTCACTTTTTTTACCAATTATTGGTAATTTTACCAAGACAGACTGGTAAGCTTACCTAAAAACTGGTGTTTTACTGTTTTTTTTTTTTTTTCAGGTAAGAATACCACTTGTATGGGTAATCAATTCCCGGTAACTTTGTCATTTTATCTCGGTAATTGTACCACAGTAGATAAAAAATAGTGGCGTTTTTACCAAGGTCCCGTAAAATTACCAAGAAAGTTCAATAATTTTACCGAAATTTCTCGGCAAAACTACCAATTCCATAAATGTTAATTTTACCAAGAAAAAACTGGGATCAAATAGAACCCTGAATTCGTGGTAGTTTTACTCTTTTCTTAGTAAATACACCGAGATTTTTTTTCAGTGCGCAGCCAAGTCAAATCCACATAAAATCGGAGTAATGCGGATGAATGTTTAACGGAGTATTTGTCAAAGCAAAATGGTACGAGAGGAACGCAGATATCGGCGCAGACTTCAACACTGACGTAGTGGAGGATTCCATTACCAAGATGTACGTACATTGTACACTGCATATAGACGGTGAAACTATACCACTACGTATCTCGGTTTGGGACGCCGTCGCAGACTTCCCCTCATAGCATATTTTCTAGATGGAAAAATATTTAACCTTACGGGAGATGTTGCATGTGTGAGAAATTTGCGATTTGACCGTTGATTCTTACGTAAAAGTTCGCGAGAAACCCGATGGTGCCACTGGTTTTCTCTGAAATCAACTCCAAAGCTGAAAAAAAGCTCTCAAGTTGAGGCCAAAATGGAGGGGATATCCCACCCTACCCTGAGAGTCCACCTCTGCATCAAGACGAACTCTCCATGCACAGACAGGGAGCAAATACAGTAGTAGGGTTGCCGTGTTTTCAATTTTGGAGTCCCCAAATAAAGTGGCAGCCTTGTCAATGTATTTGCTCCCTTTCTTTGCATGATGGAGAGTTTGTTTCGATGTAGAGGTGGACTCTCAAGATAGCGTGGGATATCCCTTTATTTTGGCCTCAACTTAAGAGCTTTTTTTGAGCTTGGGTGTTGATTTCAGAGAAAACCAGTGGCACCATCGTGTTTCTCGCGAGCTTTTACATAAGAATGAACAGTCAAATCGCAAATTCCTCACACATACAACATCTCCATTCTTGAAAACATTCATAATTTTTCTTTTTTCTGTGCGAGGAAAATTCTATGAAAACTGGATGGAAGTGCGTTGATCAGTCGATTTGCTCTCCTTCAAAATAATAAAATGGGAGTGTACATTTTTATACACCGCAAACGAGATGACGTAGTTTGAGAGTTTCACTGTCGACATAAGACGCAATTGCATCGTCACCCAAACCCAGAAGCGCTTGCGCTCCTGGAATGGGATCGATCCACTCGTAGGCTAAAGCGACGTAATCCCCATGAGCTTGAAATTCAGGGGCTCTTATTAAATTTTTTCCGGAAAAGCAAGTGTGCCTCCCCGTATCTTTGGACGGATCAGGAAACTTGGTCTTTGATCGATGTCGGTCGACCACAATAAAGATACAACAAAAAGACTAATGGAGATAAAACAAAAATACGTTTTTATTAAACACGTAATAATTTTGTACTTACTTCCCTCCTCGCTATGTAGAGGTAGTATATCCTTAATTAAGCTAATGAGCTTTAATATGTATATATATATATATCCTTAGATGTATATTGTACAAATTTGTTTCTTGTGCAAATTAAAAAAAGAGGGAAAAAATTTTCAGCCGCCTAAATTCAGTAACTATTATTTTTTTTTCTTTTTTTTTTGAAAGTTGATATTTAAGGAATTCACGATTTTTTGATGATCAATGACTGATGAGTATCAATCAATGATAAAATTGAATTACATGAACTCTCGTACTAAGTTGAATCTATAGAGGGAGGTGATTGAAGCAGAAATACAATAAATAAAGTGAAATCTTTTGAAAGGTGGGAGTGGTAGTGAGCTTTCATAGTTACACGGGCGCGAGGAGCTTTCCCCAATAGCTTTAAAATTTTAGCTCCTCTTAAACGTAATTTCAGGTACTTTTCGAGTGATATTATAAAGAAAAGAAGGATGACAGTGCTTCTTGTGAACTTAACTGTAAGATCATGAGGAAAAGAGGGAAGCTTGATTCACAAAAAATTAAAGATTTCATGCTCAGAGGGGAGGGTAAAAACTTTAGAACGTAAGGGTGCGAGTCTCCAAATGCGCGCCTGGGGCGCGTTTGCGGTAAATCCAATGCTGTTGTTATTTTTTATTTTTTATACTATAATCTCTCAAGCCTACTAAATTTCTATTTCTGGTAAAGCTTAGTTCTAACGTTCTTCAAAGCCGCGATTTTTCTGATTTTTGCGCGAATCGATAGATCATTGATTCTAGGCCCATTTTATTCAGATCTTAGAAACATGGCCAAGATTTTTGTATACGTGGTAAAGTTGAGATTTCTCCCATTAAAACAATGTAAATTTTAATTTTTTGTCACAGTTTGTTCTATTGCCATGATTTTCACGGCTATCGTCAGGCGATAGTCTTTAGGTGAGCCCGCTTCATATAGATTTTGGTAGTAATATACGACCCAGGTTTTCTTTTTTTTATATTAGGCTAGACCGCGGGGATCTTATTGTTAGCAACGTGAGGTGCGACTTGTTAGACGATCAATATATTAGGGGCTCTCTTGGGCCCGCCAGCCCAAGAGAGCGTGATGCGTACTTCGAGAGTTTGGCCGCGTAGTGGCCAGGGGGCATACCCCAAGTATCGAATACAAACGAATGTTTCGCATTTATACAGTGGACTCTCAATAATTCGAAAACCTCGTTAATTCGAAGGAAAGTCTGTCTCCCTTGAAAATCTCCCGATAGTTCGAAGAAAATCAATGTATTTTTCTCCCCTCATTAATTCGATTTTTTTAAGCTGGAGCGCCCCTCTATAATTCGAAATTGTGACGAAAAGTCTCTCTGTAATTCGAAGTGTGGGAATCCCTCTATAATTCGAAATAAGACGGTACATTCCCTCTACAATTCGAAGTCAACTGTTGAGGTACCTGGGTGTCTGAAAGAGCTTTGACCTAAGAGCTAGAGCCTTTAGAGCATTTTAGTCTTTTAGAGCCTTTTTTAGAGAAACCTTTGAGCTACGAGCTTTGAGCTTTGAGCTTTTAACCTTTGACTTAAAGACCTTTTGGCGTAAATCCGTCCATTTGTTTGTCCCTATGTAATTCATTGTACATTGCGTGACTAACGTCATCCGCAGAGCCTGATCACATTGTCTCTTCTCCTCCGAGATCGAATCAACATCAAGTACATGTGCTTTTCATGGTAAAAAAAATAAATTAAGTAATAAATTGAGTTCTGCGAGGCACGAGTCTACAGTTTCTGCGCAAATACCATCCAACCACCGAAAAATGATGGAATATGCGAAACAAGTGTGCCGCAAAACTGAGACTGTTTTTCGTCGCAGTGCACGTGCAAAGCGTGCACGAACATTTTTTTTCACGACATTAGAGCTCAACATTGCCGCAAGGGAAAATGCCGTATGAGCCATCAGGCGTTGCTAAATTTCCCTCGACAAATCACGAATTTTCGAGGAAAGTCGTGAACGGTTCTCCGATTTTTCAAAGGATCTCGTTTGTACTTTGATCTAAAAATTCTGAAAGTGTTAAGAAAAAATATTCACAACTTTCTTCATAAATAATTATTCTCTGAGAGGCAATGGAGATGTTGCATTGTGTTGCATGTGTGAGGGATTTGCGATTTGACTGGTATTTCTTATGTGAAAGTTCGCGAGAAACACGATGGTGCCACTGGTTTTCTCTGCGATCAACTCCCAAGCTCAAAAAAGCTCTCAAAGTGAGGCCAAAATGGAGGGAATATCCCACCCTACCCTGAGAGTCCACCTCTACATCAAAACAAACTCTCCATGCAAAGATAGGGAGCAAATACATTAGCAGTGATGCCATTTTATTTGGGGACTCCACGACTGAAAACACGGCATCACTGCTAATGTATTTGCTCTCTATCTTTGCATGGAGAGTTTGTTTTGATGTAGATGCGGACTCTCAGGGTAGGGCGGGGTATCCCCTCCATTTGGCCTCACTTTGAGAGCTTTTTTTGAACTTTGGAGATGATTTCAGAGAAAACCAGTGGCACCATCGTGTTTCTCGCGAACTTTTACATAGGTAGTACCACTCAAATCGCAAATCCCTCACACATGCAACATCTCCATTTGGCAACATTCGAATGCTCGAACGGTGATTTTACTCGGCTCGGCGGAGCACCAATGGAGAAGTTTGCCTTTTTTTACATTCCTTGTTCCACTCATTCGATTGTGAAAGCCCCGTATCAACTCTTCCTCTGTCGCGGTGGTACCTCAAATCGTCGTTGCGCACGTGACGTAGTCTATAATTGTCGCAATTTGTGAGGAGAGTAATGAGATCTGCGGGATGACTCGATTGGTTTGCCACGATGGATAGGATCCTCCAACCCATTTCGACTATCCCCCCGCTTCATGTATAAAGGAATTGGTTTCTGTAGATATAGATTAGTGCGTGAAAGTTATTGGAAGCTGAGCAATCGTCAAGACCAACGCTCTAAACTTGAAATTATGGAAAGCGTCGTCTTATTTCAAAGCTCCGACAATTAGTATTCACTCTTATTTCGAGGTGTAAAGAATAATCGGAATATGGGATCCATATCCATGTTAACTGTAGTTGCATTGGTCGTAACTGTTTATTACTCTAAGGCCATGAGACCGTCGCAGCAGCGCGTGCCGACTTCGACTCCGCGGCGCAACCCCATTCGTGATTTTGTGGTGAGTTTATGCAACAGATATTTCCAGTCTTGTAATTTCTCGCTAATTATTTCTGAATTTGATTCAAACATTTCCCTACTAGCATTTATGTTGTTATAATTCGTTTTCGAATAAAACCTTAAAAAATATGTTAAAATTAACGAAGAAGGAAACTCTATTCGGGATTATTTCACGTAAAAATTACGAGAGGCAAAATTTAAAAGTAGAAAAGTGTTTACAAAAAACTCTTTAAGAAGACGTGATTGTTTTAAACAATTTTTTAAAGTGAAATTTACTGACAAAAGTGTTAAAGAGCAAGCGTAATATGTTCAAGAGTCTCTTTTCAACAAGTCTTTTTACTTAAATTTGACCTCACGTAAATTTTTCGTAATAAAATCCGATAAAATGATTTTCTTCTCCGTAAATTTTATTTTTTTATCAGGAATCTTTTAATTAAAATTTACGAATTTTTTTAAAGAAGATTCTTTACAGTCCTCGCTACTAGGGTTATAATTATTATTAACCTATTGAGTTGCCATCATTGAGCTGCCAACAGACAGAAGCAAAGTTATATCCGGCAAAAAAAACCTGCTTGTTGTAAAGTGTCTCCTGTATTTTTCATAAAGAGACGTTCCGTTTCAAAATTTTAAATTTCATCATCATAAGACTTTTCCTTCAAAAATATCTACCAACCCAAGTGTCAGAGATCACGATATGTTGCGATTTGATCCGAAAAGGTATCGTAATTTCATTGACGTCGATTTCTTACATATTATCGGATAAATAATTGCGATTTCATCGCATACATCTGCAATGAAACCGTGATTTGGCGATTCATCGCAATTTTATCGGACAAAAAATCGTGATAAATTAAGATCAAATTCCGATTTTATCGAACGCAATTTCATACATATACAATAGCTACAAGATCGAGGATAATCGCTCAAATGTTGATGATCCTTGCGATTTCATCGCCTAGAAATCGTAAACAATTCACATCTCACTTTCACGTCGTGCGAGCCTTCAGAAAGTGCAAAATTTCCAGTGATAAAATTTAAGTATTTTCAAGAAAATCTGAGAACGGATATCTCCCAATTTTACAAATAATTTATTTCGCAACCATTTCTAAATTACGTGATCTGAAGTTGTGTGCATCCCGCTATGAGAGTAATATCTTCGCCATGCACGTTCGCGTTCGGGTCTTGTGTGTGTGTGTGTGTCAGAGTTTTGTGTTCAAAAAAACCGTGATTAGTGGTAATTCTGGTGACGTTTTTCACCTAGCCTTCCTTTTCATTCATATAACTTTCATGCTCTGAGAAAAGCAAAAATCTCTATAGAATTGATAGGTTATTATAATCGTTAATGCCAAAAATATCTGTCGGTACGCCAGATGCAGAGTTTTGGGTGTATGATGGAACGTAAATTTCCGAGATTTTTCAGAAATTTTTCTTTTATTTTCTTCACCGGATGGATACAATTCTTTCTTAAAACATGACCGACGTGACTTCTTGTTAGACATACTTCTAGGACTCATGGAAAAATTTCCTGATTTTTTCTTTCTTGATGAAGTCAACAATAAGCGCTGGGATGAATTTGTCATCAGAATTACAGACACGTCAAAAGAATTACAGGTGCGTCATTGGAACTATCAAACGACGAAGAATTTCCTGCTATTCATGAATACAAACGTGAAGTGGACTGCATTTTACAATTTGGACCTATAAATTCTGGCTCATCTCGAAAAACACTTATGTGCATAGGTAAACTAATGGCACATACGTTGTTTTTGAACCGGGCTGGAATTTGTAGTTCCAAAGTGCAAAATGCAGTCCAATTTAGGCTTAAGTGCATCCGCCAAAGCGTTTACGTTAAAATATGTACATTAAAGTAAGTGCGCTAAAGTATGTGCGCTGAAGTATACGCTAAAGTGTTTTCCATCTTTACGTAGAGAATTCCCTCTGAGAATGCTCCATCATTTCGATGGTTTTGAATTTCTTCCGGATAATCGAATTTTTCGATACGCTTTTTATAAACTCCGTTCTTTGCGATTAGGACAGGATAAACTGCTGATTTTTACGGCAGAAAGTAGCTTTCTGGAAGTATAATCAATGCAGCGATGAAAATTTAAAATTTTGACTTCCCTTTCTCCCTTGACGCATACCCGTAACAAAGTGCTCCGTAATAGAGTTCCTAACCTTCTACTTTCCCCCATTACCTCTCTCCCTTCCTCCTTTGTGAAGGTTTTTTTTTCTTTTCATTTTTTTTTTTGTGAAAAGCTTGCCACCTTGCGCGTCGATTTTTTATCATAGAGTTTTAATGAGCAATTGGAATATTACGCTTCTTATATCGTACGTCTGCCTCATACACGGCGAGAAAAAGTAACCACATTCTTGTGTTAGTATAGGAAGTGGAACACAAAGTAACACTAGGTGTTGGTTGATTTTTTTTTTTTTGTGTTAGTGTCCCCTGTGTCAATTTGACCAAATCTTTGTGTTAAAAATCTGGGACCTCGTTAAAATTAGTCGCCGGCCTCCAGGATCGAACGTGGATCTTATCGAAGATAAGAAAGTCCTGAAATTAACTCCGATTCTTTCCTGAAAAATCAAAGGGGGTTCGGTTAGTTTCTGCTAAGATTGTAATTATTCAAACTAGTACTAAAGGAAATAAAATTATCAAAACATATGCATATTTTTGAATTTTTCCCATGTTAATAAAGTTTATTTGTTCTGTAATTATAACTACAGAAATTAAAATTATAATTGGATTAATCTCATATGAAATCAGTTGGGTAATTGTTCGAATTATCCCTATAATTGTTAATGCTTTGGTTAAGTACAAAATTTTTTATATTAATCAATTTAAATTTAGCTCTATAAATTTAAATACAAAGATTATGATTTTTATCTATGTTTTAAGGATTTCTATACCAATGCGCTTGCCACTCGCACTGCCGTGATTGTAAAGAGAGCAGTAAGTGTCACATTTTCGAAATCGAGTCTCCTTCGAAATTCGTCTTATCTCTTTTAGATGAAATCATTGAAATTGCTAAAACTGCAAAATTCATCTTAATTGTATCAAAACGAGACATACGAAAAAGCCGTAAGCGCGCGAGAAATGCCGTAGTTTCAGGCAAGACAGCAGTAAGTGACATTGTTCCTCCATAGAGCCAATGAAAACAGTTCTCTCAAGAAAAGTGCCGCCCTCTTCTCCCAATAGGTAAACCTGAAAATGTGTTTGTAGTGTGTTCAAAACCAACCACGAAAGCATGCAGAGGATACCTCTTACGGCTGTCTTGCCTAACGATAGCCTAGCATGAAAATGAAAAATACTATTTTATGTAATTAACATAAAATCAGTCGATCAATCGATTTTTAGGAATCATTCGGACAGTTAGCGGCAATTTGACAAAGAACGGAGGCTTCTTTCAATAAAATTGTCCGGTCAGAAGCTTCTGAGCTCGTTCTCTCAAAACTTCATTTTTGCACTTACCGCACTCTCCACGGCAGCGCAGGTCGTGACCTCTGAGGAACGAAAGGGGAACTCGAGTATAGGGCCGGCAGGACGTATCTTATAGGTTGGGTCGATTTAAGGAGAAAACCTTCTTGACACAGAAGTCCTGTACCGAGTCCTGTAGGTTGACTTAGATTCCCTTTATACTGAGAGTCAAGACAACACCCCCTCATGGAGTCACAAACGGGAATAAAGATTACAGAAATTGAACGTTTTTCGTACTCTTTGATCGGCCCATTCTCAAATTCCTTCCTCAGTTTCTTCTCTCATTCCGTTTGTTCCTTGCCAAACCCGTAATTCCCTGGTCCATTCCAGATTACAACCTTTGCAATCGGTGAAAACGTAATCTTTATTCCCGTTTGTGACACTGTGGAGGCCTAAAATACGGGAAACAATCAGAAATGGATTCACGTTGTCTTGACTCTCAGTATAAAGGGACTCTGGGTTGACCTGACGGAAAAATGGAGATGTTGCATGTGTGAGGGATTTGCGATTTGACCATTGATTCATATGTAAAAGTTCACGAGAAACACGATGGTGCCACTGGTTTTCTCTGAAATCATCTCCAAAGCTCAAAAAAGCTCTCAAAGTGAGGCCAAAATGGAGGGGATACCCCGCCCTACCCTGAGAGTCCGCATCTACATCAAAACGAACTCTCCATGCAAAGATAGGGAGCAAATACATTAGCAGTGATGCCGTGTTTTCAGTCGTGGAGTCCCCAAATAAAATGGCATCACTGCTAATGTATTTGCTCCCTATCTTTGCATGGAGAGTTTGTTTTGATGTAGAGGTAGACTCTCAGGGTAGGGCGGGATATTCCCTCCATTTTGGCCTCAACTCGAGAGCTTTTTTTGAGCTTGGGAGTTGATTTCAGAGAAAACCAGTGGCATCATCTTTTCTCTCGCGAACTTTTACATAAGAATCAATGGTCAAATCGCAAATCCCTCACACATGCAACATCTCCACTAACGCAAAGCAACGCAGAGTCGAACGCGGACACTTTTAACCGTGTAGCTTTCGTCTGTTTGCAGGAAAATAGATCCAGAGAGGGGGCCGACCCACTCGACACTGTGGAAGGAAACCGAGAGGTGGTGCTGGCGAGGATTGAAAAAGGAGAGTTTAGCACTGATCAGGACACTTCGGACGACCCTTGCCGGCGGTACCAGATCGCCAAACAGAAAGCGGGTCTACGATTAAACCAGGCGTTTCCGCCGGGGCCCCGAAGTAGCCGCGTTGGGCAGACTCCGTCACCGACCAACACTGAGGCGGTTCAGGAGTGCGCAACTGGTTTCAACGCCTTCAACGCCCTCCCCGCGGAGTACAAGCAAACGTGTCCAAACGCCCGCAGTCCAAATTGCGTGCTCATCGACGGTTGGTATACCTGCGCTGTAGCCGTGCCCAAGAGGATGTTCAATTGTTGGACATACAGCTCGGTGCATGTCACCCTGAAGAGGTGCGCGAATGAAATCATCGCGCAGAAGAAACGAGAGGAAGACAACCGGCGGATCCAGTTGCGAGTGCAGCGGGACATGGATTATCTTTCACGAGCTGCCAGTCTTGCGAAAGGTGGGTCACCATCAACACCGGCACCGCCCCCGCCTAACTTTCAAGGGAGCGGCGGCCGAGGAAGTGGGGGCGCCCAAGGAGGTGGGGGCCGAGGGGGTGGCGCCCAAGGAAGTTTCGGCCAAAGAAGTAGCGGCCACGGAAGTTTCGTCCAAAGAGGTAGCGGCCAAGGAGGTGGCGGCCAACAAATTGGTGGCCAACAAAGTGCCACGTTTCCCCCCCGTGAACACCGTAGGGTTGGTTCGTGGGGGTGAACGAGGATGGGAATTTTGCATCCGAGTTTTTCACAGTGGCCCACGGTAATTTCCTGCTCGACGCCCTTAACCGGGGGAAAAATGGACTGAGTTAAGCAGAAAGGAGCCAACCCACATTTTGGGAAAAATTGAATGGACAACTAGACACGGTGCACATTTCAGCATTTTGATACATGTTTCTCAATCAAAATTTCACGTAAAACACGATGCGCACAACGAAAATTATCGAAATCACATCCTTACGAGGATATTCAATAATTCTTGATGCGTGAATTCAAACCACCCGCTCATGAAAACTCAATGCTCTACGTGATTCATATCGCGCGCTAAACGTTTATCATGACAGTCTCTGAGATATAAAAATCTGGCAACCTCAATCTTGACGCTTTGGCTCAGCTGTAGCAAATTGCTTATAGTTTGAACAACTCATGGTGGGGAATGAACATTGCTCGATAGAGAAGATTGTCGAAAGCGTTGTAGTGCGCGATTTGACTCACGTAGAGCTTTGAGTTTCTTGTGAGCGGGCAGTTCAAATTCCTCGTAACCAATGTGAAATAAAAATGTTAATATCTCCGTTAGGGTTTGTTTTAGTAATTTTCGTTGTGCGAATCGTGTTCTACGTGAAATTCGGGTTAAGAAACATGTATCAGAATGCTAAAATTCGTATCTTGTCCAGTAGTCCATTATGAGTGGTTTTGAACTCAACCACTGCTCTACTATCTATCGCTAAAAATTCAAAGTTTTTGTCGGAGCAAATTTTGCAGAAATTGAACTTGAAGTTTATCGTTTACATTGAGTTTTATGCAGGAGCCAAACTTTAAACCTCTTTTTCTCGGTTCGATCCCGATGTGACTTGGTTCCTTTCTGTTTAACTCCGCCCAAATGTCACCAAGAGCCCTCTCGCGTTTCTAATCGACCTGTTGCAAACTTCAGCTGGAGCGAAAAGAAGGGTCGCACCTTAAGGGAAATGACTCAATAAATACGATGAGTGCATCGGGAAAGTCTGAAATACACGCCTACCTTCACTATCACCGTAAGGAATATGCGGTTTTAAACCGCCCGCATCAAAAACGATACCTCTGCACAAGTGACATTTCGTGAGAGGAGTCGTTCCGTTCAACCCTTGCGCATAAGGTTTCTAATAGAAAATTTTATGATCCTTTTAAAGGGTACTTTGACATTTGTCCGTAGGATTGATATTTTTCAAGAAATAAGCTAAAAACCAGTAGCCGGCGTCGTATTTTGGCCCCCCGCCCCCCTTTTTCCAAGGTGGCGACCTTAGCGGACAGCCGATTTCGGTAAACTTTCGATACGTTGTTCTGATAGCCTATTGTAACATGTTTCCGCAAAAAAACCTTCTATAAATGGATTTTCCCAGAAAATTGCTAAATTGACTGGACTACTAGGATGCCGCACGATGGACAACATGGCTGACGCCCCCGCACGCAAACCGTGATGGAGCACCATGCCGCCGTGCTAAGGAAGAACGCCGTATGAACATTCGAGAGTTGCCAAAGAGCCGTATGCAAAAACGACATTTTTCGCCCCCCCCACTAAAACTTATTCAAACTTCGTCTATCAGTTACTAATACTGGAGCGCTTCTTTCCCCAAATTTTCAGACCCCCATCGAAAAATCGTCTAAAATTGCGTACTTTAAGATTCTAAAGGTCGAAATCCCAAAATTAAATTTTTAACTCAACTTATGTGCTTTTTTTCAGTTTTTGAGGAAAAACAATTTCTTTTAAACAGATTAAACTGAAATTTTACATTTCTTGATTTGAACCAAAACCAATTTTTTAAATTGTTCGTCTTTTTCCGCATCCAACGAGTGGTCGTATAAGCTGGGGAACCGAACGGTTCCGGAGTTATGATCGATTGAAGTTTCCGCTCAACGCGCGCCGACCGATTTTCGCGCGCAAAAAAGTCGGATTTGGCTGTTATTAAATCAGATTTAAGGTTCAAACTGAATAAAATGCATTATTAGGGACTCTTGAGGGTCGCTGAGTCAGGAAATTACAGATACTTCCAAAAAATTCACGTTTTCAAAATTACAGCTCCGTACAGGACCACTGAGCGGCCGGTCGGCGCACAGTGGGCCTCTAAAATAGCGCTACGGAGCTGTAATTTTGAAAACGTAAATTTTTTGGAAGTATCTGTAATTTCTGGACTCAGCGACCCTCAAGAGTCCCTAATAATGCATTTTGCTCAGTTTGAACCTTAAATCTGATTTAATAACAGTCAAATCCGACTTTTTTGCGCGCGAAAATCGGTCGGCGCGCGTTGAGCGGAAACTTCAATCGATCATAACTCCGGAACCGTTCGGTTCAAATTTCAGTTTAATCTGTTTAAAAGAAATTGTTTTTCCTCAAAAACTGAAAAAAGCACATAAGTTAAGTTAAAAATTTAATTTTGGGATTTTGACCTTTAGAATCTTAAAGTACGCAATTTTAGACGATTTTTTGTCCAAATCGGGCCTCAACATCTTTTTTCGTTCGAAAGATATTGTGGGTCACAGGTTTTGACTTCCACCCCCCCTAGCGCTCCCCCAAAATTTTTTGGGGGTCTGAAAATTTGGGGAAAGAAGCGCTCCAGTATTAGTAATTGATAGACGAAGTTTGAATAAGTTTTAGTGGGGGGGCGAAAAATGTCGTTTTTGCATACGGCTCTTTCCCTTGCTAAAACATGTGTTTTTGAGGAAATTCATGCACATTTTCCCCTTAGATTTTCAGATATTGTAGATTAAATTGCGTACCAAACTGTCTGAAAATTTTGAGAAAAAATTTTCATAATTTTATCAGTAAATTCGGTTTTTATCGAAGGAAATTTGGCAACGTCTGGAGGCTCATACGGCGTTCTTATTTAGCATGGGTTTAGCAACGCAAAGAAAATGTAAATGTTAAGGTGATTCGATGGACCCCATGTTTTGTGTCAGAACGGCATTCGATATGTCGCATCGATTGGTTCCATTTTTTCAGCTACTCGTCATTTTTCTCCGATTTTGAGATCGCAATTTTGTTGTCAGGAGACTAAAGCACTCCCTTACAAATTTTAACAAAGAAATTCAACGTAATAATGGCGTGGTTTTTTTAGAGAGAAAATATCGCATTTGAGTGCAGTTTCGATATCAGTATCGAATGCGATGTTTTCTCTCTGAAAAAACCATGCCTTTATTACGTTGAATTTCTTCGTTAAAATCGGTAAGTGAGTGCTTTAGTCTCCTGACAACAGAATGGACCACTAGACAAGGACCGAATTTCAGCATTCTGATACATGATTCGTAACTAAAATTTCACGTAGAATACGACGCGCACAACGAAAATTACCGAATTCAACTCCTTCCAAAGATATTTAACGATTCTTGATACGTGAATTCAAACCACCCGCTCATGAAAACTCAATCCTCTACGTGATTCACATCGCGCACTGAATGTCATTATGACAGTCTCTGCTGTATAAAAATCTGGCAACCTCAATCTTGACGCTTTGGCTCAGCTATAGCAAATTGCTTACCTATAGTTCGAACAACACATGGTGGGAAATGAACATTGCTCGATTGAGAAGCTTTCTGAAACCGTTGTAGTGAGCGATTTGACTCACGTAGAGCTTTGAGTTTCTTGAGAGCGGGCAGTTCAAATTCTGGAATTTGGAATTTCTGGAAATTCAGTGCTGGATGGAACAACTCTTCTCAAGAAATATTCACCGTGCGTTAGTATCGTTTTGGAAGTAGGAATCTTAAAAAAAAAAAACAAAAAAAAACGCATGTTTCTCTCGCGAATGGGCCTGTTGCAAACTTTTGCTAGAGCAAAACTAAGAGTTGTTTCTTATAGATAATGCCTCAAAAATCACGATGAGCGCATTGGCAAACTCTGAAATGCACTCATAACTTCACAATCTGCGTAAGAAATTTGCGGTTTTTTGAGCTTCCCGCTTCGAAAACGATACTACGGCACAGGTGAACATTTTGTTAGAGGAGTCGTTCCATCGTCTGCAATACTCATCATGGCCGACGCCAATCCGCCGAAACACGTGTGATGGTACGAGATGGTACCTGAACAGGATTAGACCAAGTAACAATCGGCGTGTTTACGTTCATATTTTTCTCGCCCGCCTTGATTGACCTTGAACTCTCCTCGAATTACGCGCAGAACTGCGCAAGCGTCGGCCATGATGAATATTGCCGACGATGGAGCGACTCCTCTAACAAAATGTTCACCTGTGCCGTAGTATCGTTTTTGAAGCGGGAAGCTCAAAAAACCGCAAATTTCTTACGCAGATTGTGAAGTTATGAGTGCATTTCAGAGTTTGCCAATGCGCTCATCGTGATTTTTGAGGCATTATCTATAAGAAACAACTCTTAGTTTTGCTCTAGCAAAAGTTTGCAACAGGCCCATTGTGCAGATAGGAGTATTTCTAAGACTTTTCCGGTACGCTCATCGTGATTTTTGAGATATTTCCTAAATGTTGTGCGTGCAGCTTTTCTTTTTGCTCTGGCTGAAGTTTGCAACAGGCCCATTTAAACGATGCTGCAGGGCAAGGCAAACGTAAAACGTCAACATGAGATCACACCATTTTTCGCCTGAGTATAACCCCCCCCCCCCCCCNGGGTAACTCCTTCTAATTGTTAATTAACCCTGATACAAAAGGTAAAAGATTGTCATCCTTACTTATATTAAATTTATATAATTTTTCTAGTCTGTATTTAATTATATTTTTTAAAAATTTTATTTTAATTAATTTTTAACTTCTAGTTGTTTGATAAATAGCGTTATATAAATTGTTTACATTAAAGACAAAGATAATTAGTTTAATCATTTTATCATTGTAATTGACATACTTTTGTTTAGTTATTTGTCTTTTCTTCTTCAAAGATTAGATTTTTTATGGATTTTGTATCTTTTTGTCGAGCATTTTGCCCTAGTGATGACTCATTCGAGTCGGACCAGGTACTTTACAAACCGGGTTTGCTTTACTAGATTTTAGTCGAACCAGATGTTCCCACATATTGGTTTTCATTTATCCCTCTGCAATTGAAAAGATTTGACTCTCGGTAAAGAACTTCTACACTGTAAGATGATAGCAGCGCAGGATCTTTAAGATGAACTGTTCCTGCTACATATTTTTTTATTCAAAGCGCATTTCTTGGATTCCTGAGCGGGTCGAAGAATAACAATTTTTTTTATCTTGGTAGGTAGCAAAAACTGACTTTTAACACGGTTAAACTCATATATACATATGATATTTTAGCCGTCTAAGATACCTCTGTTTTTCCTCCCTAATTTTTACGCGTAGATATAATTCTTCCCCCTTATAAATTGAAGTTTTAGTTTCATTGTATACACCATTTCTTCTGTTAATTTGTAAGTGTAAGCGGTACCAATAAGAGGTGTAGAGTTAGAAATAAAGGTGGAGAAATGGTGCTGTGTCCACACCATTTTGCGGGGAAAACAAAGCCAAGAAGTTCAAAAAATTAAAATTAGAGTCAATATTAAATTTTTGAACTCTAATGCGCACCAGTACGAAACTGAGGGGGGAGAGTGTTCAGCTCAGAAAGTTTGCAATGAAATATTAAGTTGGAGTCACGTCGAGAGATCTATACCGGTTTGGGCCTTTTTAGACCTCATCAGTAGATCACATTCGGCAGTGAACCCAACTTAACATGCCGCAAAATCCAAGACCTAACCTAACTCGAGGTTAGAAATAAATGCACTCATCATTATAGACCAAATGAAATATTGTGCATTCTGTCCTCTTTCATATTTTATTTTACTTTCTTCAATACATTAATCTCATATGCAACACTTGTTCTCCAGCATAGATGGATCAAAGGGGAGGCGTTAGGGGTGTTTGCCTACCCCCTTCTCCCGAGAAAAAGAGAAAAGAGAAAAGAAAGAATGAAGGAGAGAACGGAAGAAATTATTCGGAAGGGCGCTTACGTTCGGTAATTATCCATGACGGGATCGACTCAAACTGCATGTCGAATGTTTTAACTGTCGACAATTTTTTGGGCGAAGCTCCCCCCCCCCCCCCATCGCTCAGAGTGTCTAGATACTCTTATGTTCTGTAGAATCGAAGCTGAAATCCTCGGCTCTTGTTCCTAATTGTTAGCGATGATAAAGAATCTACGAGAGTGATTCAGACGTTTGTTGTGAATATCCTGATAAATTATCATTTTCCATGACTTTAAATGGTAGCTAAATCGATCCATCGAAAAGCCCGTCTCGGTATTGTACCCTTATCCGCAAGAGCACCCGTAAAAAACACGGAGTAAGCTCTCTCACATTGTGCTGATATGGAAGAT
Organism: Bemisia tabaci; assembly: GCF_001854935.1. Classification (NCBI taxonomy): domain Eukaryota; kingdom Metazoa; phylum Arthropoda; class Insecta; order Hemiptera; family Aleyrodidae; genus Bemisia; species Bemisia tabaci. The sequence goes on from NW_017549178.1 coordinate 188,280, forward strand.
CATCAATTCATAATCAAGCCAATGGAGAATTTGCAAGTGCAAAATTTGATGACATTCGTATTTTAGTGGAAACCGCCGAGTGAACTGAACACAAGAATACCATCGGCTCATAAATTGAACAATTATAGGAGGAGATGTGACAAAATGATCTAATCTGCTAAAATACATGTGTTAAAGGGGGAGTGCCGCCAGATGACGTCACTGGGTGGTGCATTTTTTCACTTTTAAATCTATTTTGATACTATTTCCCATACAAGAGCAGAATTGAAAAAAATACTGCGAAATCAGCTCCTTAAGCACTCTCAGATGAAGCGATGGAAAATGTGTGCAGATTCTCCATTGATTTGAGTTTCTAGAGAGTATGATGAAAAAAAATTAACACACGAGGGTAATAGACAGAGACAATCTACGACGGCTTAAATGAAACTCGAATAAAACAGTTGCTTAAAAAATTATTTTGACGAATGCAATCGTAAGAAATTCATTTACACCATTAAATTGTATGTAAAATGTTATCGTCTTTTTTTAAATTGCATCTAAAGTCTAGTAGTAGGCATCTAAATGTATCTAACATGTAAAGAAAATAAATGTATCAATCAAACACTGTCGGCCGAACTTCATTATGAATCTCTTTTTTCGGATCCCTCTCTTTGTGAATTTTTACACGATGTTTTGAATTTTTTACACAATTTTTACACGATGTATTATTCCGTAGATTTTAGAGAGAGAAATATCGATTTGTGCCTTTTTGATTCCACATTTTTCTAAGTTACAATAAATTATATTAGTAATCGTGGTTTTTTGAGCCTAAGAATTTAATGATGTAACAGCCTGCGGTGATGATTACCTAAATGACGAACATTTATTGGAGGTATAACCTAGAAGCTCTTCATTCTAATTTACAGGACATTGACGAAAAGGAGAGAATCGATGCCGATGTATGAGGTTCCAACTCTTCGAAGGAAAAGCCTGTTGAGCCACTATTGGGGGAAAATCAAATGTCGAATCGGGTGAAAATCAAACGTAAAATCGGGTGAAAAAACGAGATTTCAAATGCTTTTTCTCAGTGAGTCATCGAACGGTGAAAATGATTCGTGAGTATGTGGACGTTGCCACATTTCTTAACATAGCGTAAAATGTTTTGGATCTATCGAGGATTCCAAGTATCGGAGCATCAAGCAACGGACTTGAGGGCATCTGAATATTTCAAGGAAACCGCACTTTTTTCTTCTTTTTTTTAGAATTTATTCAGAATTTCACCTATTTTACAAATATAGAAATGTACAGATCAATATAAAGATCAAGAATAATCATGCTAATTGGTGGGTTGAATGCAACCCTATTGTGAGTTTAGACACTGAGGCAGGGTCCAAATTTACAAATAATTTATTCCAGGTGTCCCAGGCCGGGCCAAAGCAAAAATTGGCCGGGTTGGTGTGAGTACAGTCGGTCCTGGGTACACCTGAAACAAGAAAAAAAAGAACAAGCAGTATATGTGTACATAATTAATACAGGGCAATTAGATGTAAATATTTACAAAGTATGGATGAAGGAGCACACATTAATTTTCGCTATTTTATAAAGGAACTGTGCTTGACAACGCACTGGATTGCTAACTCTGCCTTTTTGTCCCTCGCATCTAGGGCATTGCGTGAATCCACACCTCTACGAATTTATCTTGGATTTTTCCTCAATTATTGTGACGCAAAAAACAGGATTTGGAAGCCTCCGTGACGACTACATGGTGAAATTGCGTCACATAGACTAAGGGAAAGAATAAATTTGAACATACTTAAAGGTAAATGTAAAACGTCATTCCATTGCACGGTGACATCCATTCCAGAGGGATTTGTTTATATCTCTCAAGGACAATCTAAAAATATTTTCTCGAAAGAACTTTTGAATTTTCAAAAAAAGGCAGCTCTTGATACAAGAACCTAACCCACATGGAAAAAATGCGAACTTCAACTATCTCAGTTTGATAAGTCAGACGCTAGTAAGAAGGTTATTACCTTTTAAGAACTGCATATAAACTTCTTCGCACGTGACATGAACTCGATTCGTACTTGCTAAATCGAATCGTAGTTTGGAAAAAAAAAGTTATATCGGTTGCATTTACCTACGGTAAAATTGACTTACTGGTATTCGGTGAACATACTACGCACCATGCAGTATTAATTCATCAAAGTTTTTACACTCAAAGCTAGGGAACCTATAGATTAGTAGACATGTAACTGACGAATGAAGTACAGTAATTTTTTTAAATTTTACATTCTTAAGTTTTAACTCATTAACACTCGTAGTGTGAAAGGCGGCTAGCCTACAAGGAACACGACTGTTATGAGATTCTTCAAATTCGTCACATGTGAATTTTTTCTACAACCTTTTAACCTTTGATGAATTTTAAAGAAACGATGAATGCATTGTGCAACACACATAAACCGTGACCGCGATGGGGGAGGAGGGGGGTATACGCAACTAAAACTTTAATAATAATTTCTACCAAATACATGACGCATAATATCGCCAATATTTCACTTTTTCTCGGAAAGTTTGAACTTATCGTTTAGCCGAATTAGGCCGTGCAGAGTGGTGGAGATACTTAACAGTTGGCAGTGCGAATAATTTTAGCCTAATTCTTGTTCATGCCCACATTTCAATGTACTTTTTTGATGCACAGTCTAATTAATGGATTATGCGTTTCACGCCAACTGATCGTCTGCGGTGCGTTTGGCGCAATGCGAGAAATATTCATGCTGTCTCATAGGCGCTTATATGCGTGTCACGCCGACCGCATTGTTTTGCGCAGTGCGTGAAGTATTCCCAGAGTCTTGTAGGCGCTAATAAGCGTTTAACGCCGCCGGATGCACTGACTTTTCAGCATTATTCAAACTCGCGTTAATATAATCGCGGCATCAAATAATGGGACTTAGTAAGCGAGGATTCCAACGTTGCCACGTTTCACCCGATAAAATATTTGTTCCGAGAAAAATTAGGAAAGTTCTCTAAGTTTGCCTTTTTAGATTGAATGGACCATCAAAAAAGGTACGAATTTAAGCATTCTGATAAATGTTCCTCAACGATAATATCACGTAAGACACGATTCTTGCTCCGAAAAGAACTGAAATCAACTCCTATCTAAGATATCAACGTTTTTATTTTACATTGTTTACGGGAATTTTGAATTATTGCCCAGTCACAAGATACGCAATTCTCTATACGTGAGTCAAATCGCGCCTCGCAACAGTTTTGGCAGGTTTCTCAGTCGAACATTGTTTTTTCCCACCATTTATCGCTCAGAGCGTATATAATTTGCTAAAGCTGAGTCAAAACGTCAAGATTGTGGTTGCCAGTTTTTCATATCGCAGAGATTGTCATGGTAAACTTTAGTGTGCGAAGAGAAACATCTTATCTTAATTAGGGGTGGATTTCAGTATATTCTCGTTGCGCAAATCGTGTTTTACGTGAAATTACGTGCAAGAAATATGTATCAGAATGCTTAACTTCGTACCTTGTCTAGTGGTCCATTCTTATATCCATATCCACCTTTCAATGTACTTTTTTGATTTCAATTAATTGGAAAGTATGATACTTTATTAACTGAGGGTACATTTATTGCTGACACTTCTCGTGAGTATCTGTATGGAATAAACTCTCTCTTCGATGTCACACGTGCCTCTTTCAACCTTCAGATGCCCCTGGAAAAGAGAAGAAACTAAAAAGTAAGCGTGACCAGATAATTTCCTGGAAGAGGGATGCCGATTTTCCAACGAGGCTATTTTAAGCATATGCGACTGCTCGCAGAAAGGAAATTTGATTCCGCGGGAATCCCATATTTCAACAGAGATAATTTTGAATAGGTAGGTCAAAAAAATCACTGAAAAAAGATTTTCAATCGAAAACATGCTCCAACTTGTTTATTACTCCTTACATCTCGCTCTTAGGTGCTGCCACTTCTTTAATTCGGCGAAGGCACCGATATGAGCTTTTTTGGCTTTCGCCATTTTATTATACCACCTATTAAAAAAGGAGTAGAACCTTTGGCTTTGCACCGGAAGAAGTTGACGATTCTTTTCTAGACACCTAAAATCTCCTAAGGTGATTCGATGGACGCCATATTTTGTGTCAGATTGGCATGCGATATATCGCATCAATTGGTTCCGTTTTTCAGCTACTCGTCATTTTTCTCGAATTTTGAGATCGCAATTCTGTTGTCAGGAGACGAAAGCACTCACTTACCAATTTTAACAAAGAAATTCAACGTAATAAAGGCGGGGTTTTTTTAGAGAGAAAAAATCGCATTCGATACTGATATCGAAACTGCACTCGAATGCGACATTTTCTCTCTAAAAAACCACGGTCTTATTACGTTGAATTTCTTTGTTAAAATTGGTAAGTGAGTGCTTTAGTCTCTTGACAACAGAATTGCGATCTCAAAATCGGAGAAAAATGACGAGTAGCTGAAAAAATGGAACCAATTGATGCGATATATCGCATGCCGTTCTGACACAAAATATGGCGTCCATCGAATCGACTTTATTCCTTTATGCTTGCAAGCAAAGTCGTGAAAATGGACCGAGTTTAACAGAGATGAACCAACTCACATAAAGTTGAAACAGAAAAATAGGTTTGCAGTTTTATATCCTCATAAAGTTCAATGTAGAAAATAAACTTTAACCCCTCTTGACACAGTTTTTTTTTTCTCGACTTTGAGTTTTTGGCTGGGGAATACATACGACAAGTGGAACTCAAAAACATTCTTAGCTCAATTTTTTCGGAAAAGTGAGTTGGTCCTTTTCAGATGAACTTGGTCCAAATGTAGTTCATGTAGTAGTATCAAGAAAAGCCACTTGAAGACTTGAACCGAGCTTCACAGGTACGCACCGATTTGCTTTGAAGTGGGGGGGGGGGGGGAGTTGAG
>NW_017549178.1:193288-364857 GCF_001854935.1 Bemisia tabaci
GTTTTTTTTTTTTTTTTTTTTTTTAAATTCCATCATTTAAAAACACCGTAAGTGTCATTCAGTCACTAATCTCCCTATGTGCTTTTATGGAAGAGAATAGTTCGATCCTGCAAAATAAAGTCCATTTACTCACCTCTAAAGGACCCCAATCTTTACCATATGTATTTCGCACGAGATAGTAATTGACACCGTCCTCTGAAAAGAATAAGAAGAAGAAGAATAAAAATAAGAAGCATAAGACTTGTACCATCAATACAGTACCCTCCAGAGACTTATAAAAAGAGGTATACTTCGGTAAAATAAAAACCGTACCCTGTGCGGTAGTTTACGCTGATATCCAATGTGATTATTCAATCAGGATCAGGATACGGAGATTACATTTCTCGCAACATTCTTCTGTTTTAACCGTTGATGTTGAAAATTAAAATTTTTCGAGGTAAGTTCAACAATTAAGTGTCTTCTTTTTAAAATCTAAAAAAGTGAGCAATTTTAAAAAAGATTGGGCTTAAAATCTTCCTTAGGATATACTGAGTTCAACAAAAGAAACCGCAACAAAATCGGACCTCGTGCGGCCGATCGCAAGCCGTTTAAACGCGCCGCGGCCGCACACTAACGCCTTCAAACCTAAGAGAACACTTCACGCATTGTGCAATGCTTGAAGTATCCCCTCAGGTTTGTAGGCGTCAATGCGCGTTGGGAGTTGGCCAGCCGCCCGCCACGCCGCAGTGTGCCACGGCGCGCACCTAGGCGCGCTTTGGATTTTTCGTTTCATTCCCGCCGGGATTTCAGGTCCGAGAGAGGTCACAAAAGAGGAGCTTCTTTTCTGAAGCTCAGCCGTTCATCACTGACACGTGTCACATGTGTTCACCGTGATATTATGATCAATTAAGACTGTTTGAACTACTCGCAGGGAAAAGTCAAATCATTACCTTAGAAAGGTAATAACGGAACACCTAGCTAAGATGGATGCCGATCTGGCGGGAACGGCGAGTTCAAACGGCTCGTGATCGGCCACACGTGATTCGATTTTTTTGCGGTTTGTTTTGTTGAATTTAATATATCCTAAGGAAGATTTTAAGCCCAAGTTTTCTAAAATTGTTTCATTTTCATAGATTTTACAAAGGGGGTATACTTACTTATTGAACTCCCTCGTAGATGAAAAATGCCCCCCCTCACCTGATAAAAACCTCTGTTTGCGCATACACTTTTCACATAAAAAACTACTATCATATCATAAGCTTAGGAAGAAGGGGGGGGGGCGTTTGAGGGTCACCAAGTTTTGAAAGTATTTGATATTAAATCATCCATGCATAATTTCAAGCTAGGTCAATGGTTAGGATTATATTTGTCGCTAAAATAAGTCCTATCCGCTTATCGCGTCTCATCTGTTTATTGTGTTTGGTGTGTTTGGCGTTTGTGTTTAATGTAGGCTGATTTTTGTTCCCTACTCGTCGACATACATGGGGATAAAATCTAGAATAATTGGATATATTTAGACACATCAGGTTAAAATGAGATAAGAGAATCTGAATCGGAAATCGATGGATTATACTAAAGCTAATCTTACTGTATGATATAAAATAATGAGAGTAACGCGTAATGCATAACGTCTGAGGAAAGAGGCCCTTAGAGAGGCTGGACTGCGAGGCGATTAGGGGGGCAGCCCCTTAGCAAAGGGAAGATATCATGAGAAACATCATATTTTGTTCTCCTGGTAGAAAGAAAATCTAGGTGTATTTTCCATCTCAAAACCTCGGCGAAAAAAGTCTCTTGGATCCAGAGTCCTGACTGGTAAAACATTTGACAAGATAAATACTCTTTATTCAATCAGATTTCCTCTTGAATCAAAAGGAAATCCGCTTAAATTAAGAGGCTTGGAGCTTGGCGCTCGATTAAAGCAAATATAAAGCGTGATTTTTCTTGTCAATGTTTTGGACTCGAGGTCCATAAGACTTTTTTCGCCAGTGCTTCTCTTTCTCCTGTTCTAATTTTTCGGAGAGAAATTTTGGGAGCAATTGGTTCATTAAGCCTTGATTTTTGGTATCAGTTTTCTGCTTGCCGTCCTGCAGAGAATTCGTGGTGAATACAGGTAAATCTATTTCACTCACCAGTTCCGTACCCTACGATAGTTGCACCGTGGTTGGATCCAGTGTTAGGACAATGCCGAAGGATTCCTCCTGTGTAATGCTGTTTTAAGTAAAAATTAATATATCAATAATCATCAATGCAATGTTGCTCGAATCAAAATTGAATATAAAGTTTAATGAATAATATGGCTGTACGGAGAAGAAACCTAATCATGTAATGTGTAATATCTAGCAGTCTAAGAAGCCAAAGAATAGCCAGATTTCCATTTCCATAACAATACGTTACGTGAAAATCTCAGAAAATGTGTACTATACCGTCCTGACAAGATTCATCATAAATACTGACATCCTGCTCTGAAAAATTGTCCATTCAAATTATTATTTATGCTGCCTTAAAATTACTTTACGCTTATATATTTAACGATCATACGACCGCTCGACATGAGTCCTTTTGTGGAACTAGAATCTTTTTCTGAAAAACGTCACAGATCATTCATGTGCCTTGTAAAACTTCAAAAATTCGGCGTTACATAAACATACAAGACCTTTTAAGCAAGAAAATCAATAAACTTGTTACACGAGCTTAAACTTTTCAGAGGAGCAATTTTTTGATCGGATGATTCCTCAGCGTCATGTATAGTGAGAAATGTTTATAGTGTAATGAGAAAATAATACATATTGCGCAGCCGTCCATTGCAAAATATGCCGAAGTAACAAAACATTGGAGAGTGCACTCATCTAAAACATACGAGGTTTCGTTGCTTGCAGGTGTAACCAAAAGTATTTCTCAAACAGCTATCTGCTCGAAGCAAATTTACTGCTACGTCAAAATTAGAAAACTTTGGCGGGGCATTAAGACGTATAATGGGTTCCTCCTATGCAAGCATTGATTGGGTTGAACTCTGAACGCTCTCCAGTCTTAATTATCACGATGCCAAAAATTAACGGTTCCGCTCCGAAAAATCATTGAAATGAGCAGCGGACCGTATTCGATATACATCAAACGCAGATAGTATCTATTTACATTGGTTCAAAATGTAAGCATAGCCTCAAAAGTCGATCGATCAATCAATGGGAACCGGATTTTGTGATTGAGATTTGTTTCTTATGAGTACTACATGCATGGATATGAAAAATGAAATTGTTAGGAATTTCATCTTTTTCGGCTTTTCTAACTTAGATTCTAAAATTTTTGTTTGAGGTTATGTTTCATTGTTTTAAACCAAACGACATATTGAACCACAATCGAATTAGAACTATCCAGCCCAGCCGTTGCAAGAAGTTCACATTGAAACATGGCACTAGAGACAAGAGACCCTCCCTCGGCCACTTGGCGACAGGTGAACCCTGGTAAAAATTGGCGATAGGAGCTGCGTTTCAAAATACCATTGGAGTTCTTATAGCCGACTGAAGAGGGCGATAGAAAATCATATAGCTGGCTGTAGAAAGTGGAAAAAATCCTACGGCCGGGCTACACGAAGCGATAAAAAATTATACAGCCGGGCTATAGTTCCTATCTTAGGCTTTACACTTTATCACCTGGCTGTTGCTTTTTCGCCATCGGCTATGAAGGGCTATAAGAAATTGTGTAGAGATTCTTGTGCTTTGTAAATCCTTAAGTTTTTACGGAATCACCGTAATATATACAAAACGCACATTATAGTTTCCTTTACTACATATTTTTTTTCATCAATTAAAATGAGAATAATCCATTCAGAGTGTGCAAACATTTCAAAGCCATGAGTTGAAAAACGCTGACTCCGCGAGTTTAAATATTAGAGCCTAACACAAAGCGGAGCGGGGGTGCACTGGCGCCTACAAACCTAACAGGGATACTTCACGCATTGCGCAATGCGTGAAGTATCCCTGTTAGGTTTGTAGGCGCCAATGCGCGTTCAGCGTTGGCTGCCCGCCCGCCGCGGCGCGCCACAGCGTACCGCGGCGCTTGAAACAACTATTTCACACCGAGTTGTTGCACAGTATTATACGACATTGAAGGCGCTCCAACATATTAGGAATGGCAGGCATCCTTCAAAACTACGGAACTTTCCTCGCAAATTAAATCAAGATCCTGCGGCCCAAAAAGAGACTGGTAGTCCAAAAGCTCACTAAGTCCTAGCATCCGTAATTAGTAACGTTTAGCATACACTTTATCGCCTGGCTGTTGCTTAATTACTGCCAATTTTTACCAGGGGAAGCTTTCGGGGATTCAACAACGGAGATGTTGCATATGTGAGGAATTTGCGATTTGACCGTTGATTCTAAAGTAAAAGTTCGCGAGAAATACGATGGTGCCACTGGTTTTCTCTGAAATCAACTCCCAAGCTCAAAAAAAAGCTCTCAAGTTGAGGCTAAAATGGAGGGGATATCCCACGCTATCCTTAGAGTCCACCTCTACATCAAGACAAACTCTCCATGCAAAGATAGGGAACAAATACACTAGCAGGGTTGCCATGTTTTCAGTTTTGGAGTCCCCAAATAAAGTGGCAGCCCTGTCAATGTATTTGTTCCCTATCTTTGCATGGAGAGTTTGTCTTGGCTTAGGTGAACTCTCAAGATACCGCGGGATATCCCCTCCATTTTGACCTCAACTTGAGAGCTTTTTTTGAGCTTGGGATTTGATTTCAGAGAAAACCAGTAGCACCATCGTGTTTCTCGCGAACTTTTACATAAAAATCAATAGTCAAATCGCAAATCCCCCTTACATGCAACATCTCCATTCCTTATGGGCAATTATAAGGGGACAACAGTCTTCACCCTAATTTCGGCTGTTGACTCACCTACACGGCGGATGATAAGCTGCGGACGACGTTATGAGCCAAACAAGTTTCCCAAACTTCGGCCATTTTCGGCTTGTTTGCAAATCGAAACTGCCAACACGTTTTTGAACATCAACCATGTAGTAGGTAAGTCAACAGTAGAATGCTGAAGTCCCGAAAGTAAAAGCCAAAGACCATGACCAAGATATTAAAGGAGGGTCTCTCGTCTCTGCATGGCGCGCTCTAAAATGAAGGAGGAAAAATTTCAATTTTACTTGTATTCTGTCTCCGTTAATATGGGCAGGAAGAGGGCCATATCGGATTTTATCCAAAATTTCTCTCTCGCCTTCAACTAGGCTCCAGCTACTGATGGTCGCCACGCCTTTGGCTGCAGCGGCCATATTGCATTCCCGTGGTCCTCCACTGTAGGGATAGTCGTTCTCCGTCGCCAAATAAGTGGCATGAATGGCCGGGAACAGCATGGAATAAGTCACAGCGTCGCGGCAATGTCGATCACAATCTATTAGCTCTACAAAGGTAACAAAGTTTGACTCGAAAATTAACGGATTGAAACATTTCGATGATGTAAGTCGGCAATCACATAACTCGCTTTGCAACATTGTATAGGTACTTCCTGTCATACTTTATTTTTTAAAAGAAAAACCACTCAATGGCAATTCTTTAAAACTGCCGTGATTTTTCTTCTCTGTGCAAAGAAAATTCTGCAAAAACCTCAAGGAACGATGTCAATTTGTTCTCCTTTAAGAAAATGACATAGCGGCGGAGATTTTCAGACACCGCAAACGACATATGTGATTGCGGACCTACGCCGTCGATTTTCTGGTAGAAATAAGACACAAATTAGACTCAATCAATGGAACGCACTGATGATGATAAAAAAAGAAGAAAAAAAGAGGAAAAAATCCTTTCAACTACCTTATCAGTGAGGTTGTATATGAACTCTTGATTTGGATTGCATTATACAAAAAAGAACCGCTATCTCTGGCTCGTCCATAAAAGCACTTTCCTGCATAGGAACGCCAATGGCATATATGCTGTTTCTAAAATGAGCCAAAAATAGTGGTTCCTTATTGCAACATGTTGTTCATTTCTAGTATAGTCAAACCATTGAAAGGGTGTTTTTACCACTGCATGAGCGATATTTTTACTCGATGGTATTTAGATATAATAATTTTTATAGATATGGTAGATACCTCCGATTGAGAACTCAAATGGAACACCAACAATTTAGTAATTTTAGCCGAAGTTTTTTCACTGCGTATGGGCCCGTCGAAATATTACGTGAGCTACTTAGTGGAAGTGGTCCTTCCTTGCCTTGGGGAGTCTTACGAGTGGCGGAGGAGGGGGATAAAGCCCATTTTGGTGTAAGCCTTATAATATATATATATATATATATATATATATTTAATTTTATTTAACGTATATATATATATATCCTTGGAATTTGAGGTAAGATAATGGCGGCCACAGAAAAAAATCCAACAGCACGTCACTGTCGGAACGAGGATGAAAAGATCAAGTAACTGTCTCAAAAGTAGTGTGGGGAGAACGTTTCCCACATAAACGCGGAATTTAACCAGGTACTCTGTCCGTGCAGAAGTTTTTTATCAAAAGCTCAACATTTTACCCCAGTTTCTGCAGCCACCAAAAAATGAAAAAGATCCAAATTTTGGCGCCTATACCAGGACGGCGTCATTACCCATGAAGCAACTTGCTGTGTACTATTCTACCGTGCTAAGGAAGAACGCCGTATGAACATTCGAGAGTTGCCAAATTTCCTTTGATAAAATGTTCATTTTTGAGCAAAGTTATGAGTATTCTTTCTGGAAACTTTCAGGATATTTCGGTGGAATTGCGAGCAAAACTGTCTGAAAAATTTGAAGAAAAATATTCTTAAGTTTGCCGGGAAATTCGTGTCTCATCAAAGGAAATTTTCCAACGCCTGAAGGTTTATACGGCGTTCTTCCTTAGTACGGCAGTATTGTACACGTTACATAGGAGGGTCCCAACAGCTGGAAGGGCACATCTGGCAACCAAAAGCGCCAAAAGATGAGGACGAGTCCAGTTATTTTGAAAATAATTTATTTTGAAACAATTTAAGCTGTCCTCGAACGAGCCGGAATTCTTTTGTGAGAAATCATCACTGAAAATCATTCTGAAATTGTCTATTTGTAGATGAAGAGGGAAAGAGAGTGAGAACAATTAATTAAGTATTGACACTTACGTTGTATTGAAAGGTTTCTCTTCTTTCTTTTCAGAGCCGAGTACATGATTGACATGGCGCTTACACCCCCAATATGCCCGCATGTATCAAATGCACCCTATGCAAGGAAACATAATTAATATATGTACATAATTGATCTGTTACTTACAAAAGACGCAGTATACCAAAAAGACGTTTCACAGGTAAAACTGTAAACTTCTACAAAAATCTCGTTGCACAAGATCAGAAAAGGCATACAATGTTCCTCACGTGGGGCCCTAGGGTGCGGCTTATACGAGAAATTAAAAATGATGAATTTTGAAATTGACAAGGAACCTCGCCAAAACGTTCCTAATAGTGTAAAACCACACGTTGTAGAACAGTTTTGCATTCGGTTAACATTTAGAGGTCCCGACGGGCCCTTAAAATTGCAAAATTCGGCTAATTTTCGCATTTTTTCATCAATTTTTGCAAATCTTCTCAGGCCTCACGGAGAGCTCTAATTGATAAATTTATTCATAAATAGGCAATAAATAACCTAAAATGCACCCCACCTTCCATCTCAAGCCCCCCATCCTCCCAACCCCCCTCCCTTAACGATCCAATATAAATACACTCTTTACAAACGGGCGGAAAGGGGCACTTGTCCGGAAAAACCTCGATTTTTGGAACAGAATGGAAACTTTAATAGGCATTCGATACATGGTTTCCCATGTAATTTTAGATGCTGAATCCGCAAATGACCTTAGCTTTTCTCCATCATGCACAGATTTTCCGGAAAATTGATTTTTCACCGGAAAAACTCGATTTTTAAAGAAAATCCTGATTTTTCCGGGGAAAATCGACCTGACCCAGCATTACGGAGGTCATTTTCGGACTCAGCGCTAAAAACTACCCCTAATTTATCACATTTTAACCCATGTTGACCATATTTACTTTAGATCTCTGGTCACTACCAAAAAAGCGTGCATGTAACGCATGTAATACTAATCCGATTGTTTTGCGTCGGAAAGGAGGGAAAATATTTTTTCTCAGGCAACAATTGGAGTTAACTCCACAAAATTTTTGCCGCTGCAGCCAAAAATGGCCCTGGGAAAAAATATTTACTTTTTATTATATATTTAAAATTATTTTGTCTCAAACTGTGTTTTTAGACTTAAGATCGGGCAACTCAAATCTCCCGTAACCAATGTAAAACAAAAACTCTAATATCTCAGTTAGGAGTTAATGGCAGTAATTTTAAATGTTAGAATCATGCTCTACGTGAAATTCTGGTTGACGAGCATGTACCAGAATGCTTAAATTCGTCCCTTGTCTAGTAGTCCATTAAATTCTAAAAGAAACAAACAAAATAACAAACTTGATCGTATGGAGGAGGGTAGTAAGGGTTTTGCGTCCATGAGAAGCTGCTCATATCGCGTCGAATACGCGATGGAAAGATTTTGGGCCTGCCCGAAATTATTTTTGGAGATTTCAGGGAAATCCCGGGTGGAGTGTCGTTGAAGTGCAGCATCTTTCGCTTGAACTCATCAGCTGAAATAAATAAGATTAAAGGTCAATATTTAGTATTCTGCGCGTCACGAACTCTCATTTGGTAGTTGAATCTTGTAAATCAGTATGAATGAATAAGATCTGTCTGAATGTCAAGTTTTTGCATATGGACAAAAATAAATGATGGTCTAAAAGGGGAGGGATTTTAGTCTGCGGACATTTTCTCATATTTTCTCTCGCTACTGAATTCAGGGGGAAATCCCCCCTCCCCCTCATATTGGAAATATGACCTCTTTGTAAGTACTTTTAGATAAGATTTCATAAATTTTTCGGAAGATTCGGAGGTGCCCCTCCTATCATTGGTATCTTCCTGTCATTACATTAGCGGTTGCAATGGCACGCCTGAATAAGTTCATGGACTAAAATTCCATCCGAATTATCAAGCACTCTTTCAAAAACCTGAACTTGAATGTTATGCGATGAAAGAAACACTCTTGCACAGTTGATGTGCATGAGTGAGGATTTTGAAATTTTTTCAAATTATTGGAGGCTTAAATGACAACAAAACGAAACTGTGCTGTGTATTGAAGAAAAAAATGTTTTGGGCTATATACACAATGCAATTTTGTTTATTTTTTTGTCATAGTTCGTTCGAGCGTTCTACTAGGCCGATTTCCACGATTTTTGCGGTTATCGACAGGTGATAGTCCCTAGATGAGGAAAAAACACTAAGAAGTGGCCCGAATACTGTATTAACAAGGTGGAGAAATGGATGAAATAATTATACTTTTTGGAACTTCTTGACGTTGATTTCCCCGCGAAATGGTGTGGACCCAGCACCATTTCTCTTAATCAGATTTTGAAAATAGTTCATTCGATTTACTGGTATAATCGCTCCTGGCAAAAAGGAGATTGGGCAAATGAGAGTCGGGCATGATTACTTTTTAATTTTTTGGGGTCATTCTTTCGTTGGCGCGGGCCTAAGAAAGCGCGAAGCGCCCTCTGGGCGTTGAGTATTCATACGAGTGTACCTATGAATCACTTTTTTATTCATCTATACTCACCAGTTAAATCAGCAAACTTCGTGATTCCATAAGTCGCGTTGTCATAGACATCGTTATTTAACTTCTCAATGATTTTCAAATTACCTCTGAAAATATCAAACCGTGTCGCTTGCTCAGCTGCATTTTTATAGGATCTCCCGAACGTGACCATAAACTCATAAAACTGCCTCAGTTCAAACTAAAATTGAAATCATAAGTGAATGAATTGGAATTAAAAAATAAGGAACATACAATCATAACGGAAATTAGAACAATTGCGGTTTTTGAAGCTCGCATGACCTGTAGGAATAGATCGTCTGAGATCATATCAGTAGAGGTACAACCCTGGGTGGAAATAGGTGGGCCGGTGGGGAGGGGGCCCAGCCCTCCCCACAACTCTGCTTGGACCCTCCCAAAACATGTCAAGGACCCAAGCTACTATTTAGTTTTGAGGTAAAAGGCATAGGGAATGTAATAAAACCCATTAATTTGAAGAACCTTAAAACGTGACAGCCATTTTATTACTTTGGACATTACAGCACCTGGATTTGGACATTTGCAGTTACAGGCCATTTTACTACTTTGGACATTAGATAACATGGGTAGTTTTGCTCAGTGAACATTTTATGTCATGGACATTAAAAAGAGGACATTACGACAGTGGGTATTATTTATTGGACATTTTAGACTGGACATTTTCACTGATCACCTTCTACTTCTTCTCTACTTCTTTAGCTCTGCACATGGAGCCACAAAGCTGAAAACTGACATGAGAAACTTACCGTCAATACAGGTTCCGTTGAGTGAACACTCAGTATCACATGCGCCAGGCATGAAAAAAATATTATTAAACAGCCAATTCGATACATAGTACAATTAAAACGTATACTTTTAGGCGTCTGCTGACATAATAAAGGGAAAGGTGACTGAACCAGCCATGGATCAAGCTGAGTATAGTAATCTAGGACATTAAGTGTCAAATGATTTTTTGGCTCCGTTTGCATAAAGTTATATATGTGTATGTGCTTCTCTTTAAATAGTAGTGAACACTTGTTTGCTCATTTTTTTTTTCATTATTTGTTTTTTACTCATCACTGACAACGATGAGAGAATACGCACGAGGATGATTGCGTCTCTCAATTATGAATTTGAACGTATGCCACCTGTGTGCCACTTGACAATTTATGCAACTGTATGCAGTAATTTTTATGGAACGACGCCGTATAACCTTTATCATCGATTTTTTTTTCTTATTTATGCGTATTATTATTGAACGAATGATATTTATAGCTAGCACTGTCAAGTACATATATATAAAAAAAATGCAATTATTATTTGTATTTATTTGTCTTGATAGAAATGTTATTGCATCTGCACCAGGTTTATATTTCCCTCAGTCAACATTTTTTTAGACCTTTTTGAGACTGGGAGTATTCAATTACTTTACGATCAAGAAGAGTAAAATGGCAATGGAGAATTTGCATGCAAATTTTTTATTGCTTCATCTGAAAGTGCTTGAAGAGCTGATTTCGCAGTATTTTTTGTAATTTTTTTCTGATATGGGAAATAGTATAAAAATATATTTGCAAGTGAGAAAATGCACGGCCCAGTGACATTATCTGGCAGCATTTCTCATTTAAACACATATATTATATATAGTTGCGTGGCGTGAACTGCGATGATATATCGATTGTAATGCCATTTAAACCTATGAAAAAGGATCGATAAACAGGGTGTTCGCAGCGAACAACTTAATATTCGATTCTTTACCGTAGGTTTAAATGGCACAACAATCGATACATCGCAATTCACGCCACGCCACTGATATTATACCGTAATAGATCATTTTGTCATATCTTCTCCAATAATTGTTCAATTCATGAACCAAGGGTATCCTCCTGTTCAGTTCACTCAGTTGTTTCCACTTAAACACGAAATTTATCAAATTTCAGACACCTGCAAATTCTCTTTGACTATTCAATAATGTTAGGGATCCTTACATGAGTTTTTTAGGGGATGTTTATGAATCTATAAAAGACAAATTGAATAAGCAGTGCTTTTTCATGCATCAAGTAAATATTTTAAAACAGTCTTAGAAAAAATTGGTGTCATGCTTACAATAAGAGATACATGTAGTCAACTTTGTAAACTTTTCGTGCGTAAAATCGCACGAAAGCAGGTCGAACGGCGACGGAAGAAATGAAATGAAAGAAAAATGCCCTGCAAAATCCACAGTTTAATGCACAAATATTTTTTGGCGTATTTTATAAAACGCATTTTCGAAATTGCCGCGTTTGCAAACACCGTCCTCGGAGTTACTAGCAAATGAGTTTGACAGGGAGGGATGCAAGAAACCCTCGACGAATTGGGCAATCTCGCAAACAAATAAACATCTTCCTCACGCATTATGTCAATCATTTAAATCATTTTCTTTTTACAACGCAAAGAAATGAGGAGAAAAACGCATGAAAACTATTGGAATCATACCAGTGGCCTGGCGCGCATGATCGATAATCGATATTCCCTCATTTGTAGCAGTGGTAAAGAATCGATTATGAAGATGTTCGCTGCGAACACCCTGTTAATCGATCCTTTCCCATAGGTTTAAACGGCATAAAAATCGATCTATCGCAATTCACGCCACGCTACTGAATCATACGTGAGAAACAGTTTGCTCATCGGGGAAGTGAGCGGATTTGTCTGTTGGAACACCTTGGCAACAGAACCAACAAGTCCTCCTGTGTACCTGCCTCTCACTAGGACTTGGTCGCTCTTCAAGGGAGGGTCCACGTACGTTTAATACTTTCGCCGCCAAAAGCGTCACGTGAAACAGCAAGGTGAGTGACATTCTGAATTAAAATACTCATTTTAAGGTGTTGAATTGGACTGCATTTTGCAATTTGGACTTATAAATTCCGGCCCGGTTAAAAAACAACGTATCTACCATTAGTTTCCCTATGCACATAAGTGTTTTTTCAGATGAGCCAGAATTTATAGGTCCAAATTGCAAAATACAGTCCAATTTGTCGTCTCTCCCCGTGAAGATGAAGATAGGATAAGGAGACATGAATATTGTTGGGAGTGCTTCGAATATCTTTGGAAACCAAAAGGGAAACAAATGTTCTGAGAAATTTTACATTTCTTTGAAATGCTTTTCAAAGCTACTTTTGATCGAAATCGTACTCATTTTTCATTCCATCGATGCGTATAAGGAAAAGGATTCCATATCCCCATGAAACTCCCAAACTACGTATCTCGGTGTGCGACGTTGCTGATTTCCTGTTATATTTTATTGTTTTAAAAGTATAACGACTCAACGTCAATGCTTAAAAACCTCAATGATTTATCTTCTTTGTACGAAGAAAATTCTAAAAAAAAAACCGAAAGGAATAATGATAACTTGTTCTCCTTTGAAAACATGAAGTAGAAGTGGCGATTTTAAGACACCCCTAACGAGATACATGATTTGGAAGTCACGCCGCCGAAGAGAAAATATGTTGCGGAGTGTTTTAATTCACACCTTGTCCAGAGGTCATCGTTTTTGAGTGTCTTTCCCCATTAATACATTTGAATCAGTGAGTTTGAAAACACACCAATTTGGAAAAAAAATTGTTCAGGAAACACCTAAAACTGCGCAACGGGCGAAGAAGTTAGTTGCAGAAATAAACCATTTCGGTGCCAAAGGACAAGTACTTAGAGAAGAGACTTTGTAAAGCATCAAGTTAAAATCGATACACCATGTTTGATGACAGAGAATTAACCGTTTAAAAATTTCCGAGTTGGTGTGTATTCGTTCTCACCGACTTTCAGATACTGATTTTTTATAGTCTGCCCTGAAAAATTTATATTTTTTGACCTGAATAACGCTTGAATATTTATATAACTTGTTGGTACAAGGTATACTGAACCGAAAAAAGAAAACCGCAAAATCGGATGGTCACCCGTTTCCCTTGAAATGGCCAATAATTGGTATTTTCAATGGAATACTTCGATTTTTCCCTTTTCCCGTCACTGTTTCGAGCACTTCCGATTGCAATTTCGAAATTTCCTTTTGCGTGCAGATGCTTCTATCCATAAGTGTTACTAAACTGTAAAAAAGTGAAAATCGAAAAAAATCGGAGTTGGTGTGTTTTAGAACTCACTGATTTATTTATGTCTCTTTAATTCATCAGATAAAATGAGCTGTCAAAAATTGTCAATCAACGTCAAAGAAAGACCGAACAATTCCCAATTGGAGCTGACCAATGAGAGAAGAGTCCTCCAAAGAGGCGAAAAAGTCATTGAAATTGAAGTTTGTGACTTGGAACGGATTTTATTCCACTTTAAAAGTAACAATGATCCTGGTTTTGTTTATCTCATACACGCTCTTCCGAAAACATCACCTTTTTTCAGCCCTTTTCTTTACAAGTAAGTTCGAACCGTGTAATTTCTAGGATTCTGGGAGGCTGAAAGTAGGAAAATGATACGGGTTTCCCTTTTAGTGACAGTCATATAATCTGGCCACCACTACCTATATTTCGGCTTAAAATATCTCAATTCGCCTAAACTGAAAAAAAAAATTGCTTGACTCCAGCATGATTATTCTTGCATTTGCCGCCAAGAATTTTTTTCATCTTTTTGAGGCTGAATTTTGCTTGATACAAGAAAAAAATGCTTTAGGTCAAGCAAAATAGGAGTTTATAAGTAGTGATAAGCAGTAGTTTAGTAGTGGTAGTAAGTAGTTTATCCGTAGTTGGTAATAGTGTAGGTAGCAGTCCAATGCTTGATACAAGAAAATATCTCTTGGTGGCAAATTTAAGATTCATTTTTTTCCTGTGTATACTTTATTGAATTAAGACTTTTAATTTTTGGTGAACAAATTTTTGGTGTAATTAAATTGAATCAGTACATAAAATCATTTTTTCGTGAGATTAATGGCAAATGTGGCTTTTTTTAATCGCTTGAAGACTTGAAGACTGAAGATAAATTATCATTACTAACTTAATGTCGCAATTCCCTCGCTTCAAACTCGGAGTTGGTAATTGGCGAGCGGAAATTTTCGGTCTTTAGAGACTTACATTTTTATTTTACATAATGACGATTTTCCATGTTTTTTCTTGAAGAAACTCAAGGAAATTCCTGCTTCCAATGTCTCACCTCTGGTATCCATTTTTTGCGCCAGGAGTCGTTCGTGATTCCTGGCGAAACGGCCATTCCTATTCTCGAAAAATCACCGTGTTCATAACACGCAAAAAAATATCGTGCTTGAAATCCATTCAGTGCAAAAAGAGAGACACCAAAGACAAATATTTTTGACACGGCACAAAGTGTGCCGCACAACAACGGTGACTAACGAGTGTTTCATGAAACGCGGAGCAATTTGATTTATTGGCTCATTCTTGCGATATTCGAAATATCGGTTTTCGACGGTTCCGATGGTATAAAAATGCAAAATATCCCGTCTAAACTATTTGTATGTTGGTTCATTACGATTTTGCCATTAATGAAGCAGACATTGATTGAGGGCTCATCAAACACGAGTTTCGATATAAAAAAAAAACACGTGGCCTTAAACATGTGGCCATCCTGGTGGAGGTAAGAACAACAAGGGTGATCTATGCCTGTTTACGTTACAACCATTGAACAGCGTTGCACATTATTTTACGTACCTAACTTTCTAATCAGTGGTTCTTAACCTCTTCAGCTAGCAGATCCTATCAGCAGCCTGATTCTTGAAATTTATTTCGGTACAACAAGAATCGAAACTTCAGGTGGACTGTGCCACCGGAGAGTTAGAATTTCGGAAAAAGAAAAAAACACGGGTGCATGCGTGATATTACGAGAGGCAACTTTTCTGATATTGCCGTCAAGCGATTTCGAAAAAAGTGTTTTTCGCTCCACCCTAGAGGTCCCCCGCATTTTTCGGCTCATCGGTTGATAATCACTGAACTAAATGGTCATGTATCAAAATGAGCCTCGATTGATCCTCCGATTATATTCAACCAGTCAGTGGCGTGGCGTGTTTTGCGATTTATCGATTGATCGGCCATTTAAACCTATGGAAAAGGGTCGATAAACAAGGTGTTCGCAGTGAACACCTTAATAATCGATTCTTTACCATAGGTTTAAATGGCACAACAATCGATACATCGCAATTCACACCACGCCACTGCAACCAGTCACGCACTAGTCATCCTGAGGCGTTTTTCGTTGCGAGCACCCTGTTTAGCGATCCTTTCCAAAATTTTTAAATGACATTTAGATCGCCACATCGCAAAACACGCCACGCCACTAAAAAAAATAGTGAAGCCCGGAGTAATTTTCCATTAAATGTGACTAATGGTGCGGATTCTGAAAAATGGGTTGCGTGGGTAATTCATTTCCTAGAATAAATCTATTATCTCAAGTGCATTCCAACATGTAAAATTAAAGGTCACGCAATTTCTTTTTTCAATTTCCAGTTATTGCAAGGCAGGGCAAAAAAATGTCGAGTATCTTTTTTTTTCTACTCAGCTTCGCGCCTCGGAAAAGGCAGACGAAGGGGGTGGGTGGGGGTTGATAGTTGATTTTTAAAGATCGGGATCCTTCATATAATAATTCTCGAATTACGTCCCGTCATCATTGAAATATGATTAGAACAATTGAAAAAAAAGAGAGAGGGAGAGAGGGGGGAGAGAGGGAGAGAGTGAGAGAGAGCGACGGAATTGGTTAAAATTAATTTGGTTAATCGTGTAATAGAGTTAGTTAGGTTTAAAGCGATTAGGATAGGTCATGAGCTATACTTTACTAAATGAAAAAATGATCATCTTTTATCATTTGTAGCAAAAATTTCCCAGATCTCATTTTTACATTTTAATTTTCTCATATTTATGTATGAGGTGAGTATAACCGATGTGTACTACATTTGAAACACAACATGGGTTTAGTTATTTTGATCTTAGAGTTATCCTATAGAATTTTTGTACCATTCAAAAGCGTTCCCCCCGCCCGAATCAAAAGTGCAGGGCCACGCAAATGCCCGACCTGCTGCCCTCTCCCTACTTCCTCAAAAGGTGGGCATGGCAAAAAAATTATGCGCCATTCCTTAAGTGCCAATACCTCGGATAGCAAGTGTCGAAAAAGTAGGTGAGTGCATGTATATTATACAGCTACAAGCAAAATCTTGGAAGCACTATTTATGACGAACTGCCGGACCGATAAGGATGATCTTTACATGTATGTCATCTGTAGTAGATGTAGATGTGCAAAAAATTATGAGACCCCGAACTTTTAAAGCTGTAGAGCTTTTAAAGCTCATGTCACTTAAGTCCAATGTTAATAGCGTGAGATATATGTCGTTTTCGCTAGAAACGTCGAGGAGTGGGATTCTACCTGAGTGACTCGAATAAACAATAAAACAATGGAAAAGCTCGTGAAGGGCTCCTCATTCGAAGAGTTGAGGAACGGTGCATCGCTCAGGGTTCAAGGTTGAAGGTCCAAGGTATAAGGTTTAACTCAATTTTTCCTGCATTCTTCCGGCTTCAATTTGTGGCATTGGTCAGTTTACTTGATTGCTGAATTTCTATTAATATATACAGCAGATACAAAGTGAGAAGGCAGGCGCTGCGTCGGGACGGACCAAATATTATTAACTCTTAACGGTCGAAATCCGATTTTTTTTTAAAGTAAGTATTTAAAAATAACATAATATAAGTGGAAATTTCTCCAGTAAGTGGACTGTGAAATTATGTACATCCAGCTATTCCTCATCATTTACAAATCTGAGTGTTACGTCAAAAATTTTGAAATCGATGCAGCTCGAACACAAAATGGTGTATTAAAAAGGAAGAACATTTTTGCCTGTACATATGCGTATAGAGCCCGCGAAGCGGGCCTGAGAGGCGCCCTCCGGGGGGTTGGGCCGCGCAGCGGTCAGGGGGCAGGGCCCCCTAGTATCTTTAATTCTGCTGTAATAGTCATAGTTTGATGGTTCATCTTACGTTCACTTACAGGAGGGTAAGCTTTGATAAAGTTGACAAGCATAACTACTTGACGATAAGCAAACGTGGAGTACTTCAGTATACCAAAAATCATATGCAATTCACTCAACTGGATGAATTCCGTAGCAGATACGAGGCACATTCGAGTTTGATGAAGGTAAGGCGGCAAACTGGGCGCTCAACGGAGGCGCATTGTTTTTCTCATTATTCCTTGAATGTTTTAATTCCTGGACAGTGAAACTAAAAACATTACGCAATTTTCCCTGGCTATCGTTGCAAATGCCTGAGTTTTTTGTCAAATTCAGTGAAGTTTCAATGCTTCCAGAGTTGAATTCGTTTCAGAGAACTTAGAATAAGATCATTCTTTAACTAAGAAGACCTAGAAACGTATACGAGTAATGTAGTATTTTCATTCAGGTGATACCTACTAATCAAAAAGTTGTTTGTCGAAATTCAAGCAATTAGTCGTTCACTGCAAAAAGAAAACACATTGGATCTAGAGTCCAAACTTTTGAAAACATTAACAAGAAAAAATACTCTTGATTCAATCGGATTTTTGCTTGGATCAAAACCAAATCCGCTTAAATGAAGAAGGCTTGGTTCTTAATTCAAGCTAGATTCTGATTGGATCAAGAGTACTTTCTTGTCGATGTTTTTAAGAGTCTGGACTATAGATCGAATGTGTTTTTTTTTCCAGTGTTGAGCAAATTGAACATTCAATCAAGTAATTTTATAGCACTCAAGAAAAACTAAATTATCAACTAAAATTTTCCATCGATCGCAATTTTGCATGCCTCAATCTGATATTCTTAACTGGTAATCTGACTGTTACTTTTAGATTAAAGTGTTCAACCGCTACCCGATGTGGAAAATGTTTTTCTACTGGCGAAAAACGGTTACGTGGAAAAAATTTATCGCAGCACGGAAATTTTTAGAGGGGAATTTATTTGTAATCCGGAGGCACCTGCAAGAAGCCCTCCTCAAAATTCAAGTTTTGCTTGTTTCAAAAAGCTCCCTGTTATTTTTCAACAATTCACGAATGGAGAAACTTGATCTAGTAGAGTTTCTAAAAATGCAAGTAAGTGTTTGAAATAATCCTAAGTGTGCAGCTCTCCAAATTTAAGTTAATGCACACGGTATTTCATGCATTTTTGCATTTCACGCACATGAGAGGACTAAGTAAAAACGAAATTGCGTAAGAAAGAGATACTTAATCTGTAATAGTCTAAAAGCGCTCTTAACCGTCCCTACCTCCTACACGTCACACCAGGGACAAGACGCGCGTTTATGACAGTGTAAAGATACAACTATTCGTGCTTGATGGATGTCCATGTTGCATCTGCAAAATTGAAGGCGCTGTGAGGCGAGACGAGAACACACAATGCCCTGGCTTATGCAGTCAAATCTGTGCTCAGAGTTGGGAGAAAAATTGAGAAACGTGGCCTGATTACATCTCTCCTATCTTTGGCTGTGTTGCTCAAGAAGATCTTGAAGCACCACAACATATAGGACAAACGGAAACAAGCCGCCCCCAGTTTTACAACAATCAGTGTTCGAAACTCACCTTTGAGTTTTAGGAGCCATGTGGCGCATCAAGCCCGATTTTTAGGCGCCATTGAAGATTTTTGAGGGGCCAAATTGACTTTTTGCCTGTATATTATGGCGCATTTAGTGAAAAGTTAGACTTAAGATGTTCTCGTAACAGAACTAGTAAGTAGCTGTAACTTGGGGAAGACAAAAGCACTAAGAATGAAATCGTGAAAAATAGAAGAAGCAAGCTTTCACTTGTAGTGCTGAAAATTCTGAGTTTATTTAATTCAAATAGATTTCTTTTTCTTTCTTTAAGTGATTTCCGGTGAAAATACAGATTTTTATGGGGCAGTTTTTAGGGGCCACGTTGGCGCAGAGCCTTCAATTTCTAGGCGCCATGGCCGATTTTTTAGGCGCATTTGGCGCGTTGGCGCCTGTGAGTTTCAAACACTGATAACAAGCCCCTAGTTTTGATACAACCTCATTCTTTTTTTAACATTTTCCATTCCAGTTTAACCAGAACGAGAGGCTTTTTAATGAACTGACCGAGTTATGAGATGAGATCACTGAAATTGCCTATTCATCTTGCTGCGAGTACTTGCATGGTTTTGGTTTCAATATTGAAGGCTGCAGATTCACGATGAGGAATGAAAGTGAGTCTTTAAATACTTTCAAATTAGAAATTTAATGGACGAACGGAAAATCGACAAAAAAAAAACCTGAAAAGTATCAATTATCCATTACACGGAGAAATATAAAATGAAGTCTCTGTACCCGACCAGACTTGCTTGATGGCTATTTTCGTCTTTAGGCTTCAAAATACGATCAAATCCCAAACCGCTCTGGTACCTAAAAGTGAGTCAGCCTAACATCAGACTGTTTCATTTTTATTAGGGCGATTCAGATCTATGGCGTTATAGTGCCGTGACACCTCGATCATCTGAAAATTTTTACCGCGCCGCATGCGTATTCAATTCCGCAAATCGCTGAATACTAAAAAATGCATTAAAAACGTTAGAAATCATACAAAAGCTGCACAAATTTCAGAAAAAAGCCAAATAGAACAACGCTTAAAATTTTAGTATCCCTGTTACATTAACTTGCAACTAATTCCATCACAAAGTGTCTTATGTTGCTTTTGCAGTGCGTTACCAATCATTGGCGGATCCAGAAAATTGGCACATAGTTTTTCCTCCATTTGAACCTATGGAAATGTATCGCTTCTTGGAGAACCAGGTGCTCCGGCAAGAATAGATTATTTAGCATAGGTTTAAATGCAGATAATCCGGCGTTGCCAAATTGCTGGATCCGCCTCTGTTACCATTACATTTTTACGTTTTTAGATAGGGCAAGTGGAGAGTCTAATGGATCACCAGCGCAAATTAATGACGACATGACCTATTCTGAAAAAGAGCGACTGCGAAAATGCTGTCGACAAACGGCACGGTAAGACAACCACTAATACAATTGAATTTATTTACAAATATGGCCATAAGGCAATATTTTGCTATTTAACGTACCTAATTCATTTTTGTAATTCATTCAATAACTGTTCATTGTTATTTTATCATCTATAGATAAAGTAGAAATCAAAGAAAATCCAGAAAGAGTCAAGGAATCTCATTAAATAATCAAGGACTAGGTTTTCCCATTGAAAAAAAAGAAAGCTAATCAAATATATCTCTTCTAAATGTTTTAAAAAATTGTTGAATGAGTTAAGGAGTTCTAAAAAAAATTAAAAGGAAGTTGTTATTCTGTTTTGTTTTAAAAGAGAATTAAAAACAAGCGGAAACTTGCAACGCAGCGATAAGATATACCAGTCCAGGCGCCTGGTAAGTCTACCTGGAATTTTGGGTACACAGCGATTTTTTTTGGCTTACTTTATGGTTTTTGGGTCGATGAATCCGAATCTGAAGTTTCCTACCGCGTATCTGGTGAGCATTTTCCGCCATTTTGAAAAAATGGCCTAAAAAGGCCTTTTTCCCGGTTTTTTGACATAGCGGCTACGCATGAGAAAAAGTCCCGGATTTAGTTAACGTTTTGAATAGCTGATAATATTTGGAAGAAAATGGTATATGAATATGCTAGGTTTGTTCAAAAATTGCGGAACCTCGGATCTCGGAACTTTGGAACGCTTTCGGAACTTGGCTGACCGCGGCAAGCCGGATCGCGAGTTGACGGGTGCGCCGCGAAAACGTGAATGGGCGCGATGTTCACGATGCTGTATCTTCCTCAATTTTTAAGCAAACCCAGCATATGTATACACCATTTTCTTCCAAATTATGTCAGCTATTCCAAAGTTCCAAAAGCGTTCCAAAGTTCCAAAAGCGTTCCAAAGTTCCGAGATCCGAGGGTCCTCAATTTTTGAGCAAACCTAGCATATTCATATACCATTTTCTTCCAAATTATGCCAGCTATTCAAAACATTAACTAAATCCGGGACTTTTTCTCATGCGTAGCCGCTATATTAAAAAAAACGCAAAAAAGGCCTTTTTAGGCCATTTTTTTACCGGCCGTTATTTTATAGGTACTCTATTTTTTTAATCAACTTATAAGCTTTGAATAAATCAATGGAGAACGCAGCAATTTGCGTATTGATGTTAGATTTTAACGTATTATCCATGTATCTTTTTTGCTCATTTTATCTGGACGTTGTAAGTAGACTTTTGATTTTCGTTTCAAATAGGTTCTTACAACAAATTGATTTTATGATGCAAGATCTGCACCATAAATTAATTGGATTGTCCTTGACAGAGCTGAGGTTAACCTTAGAATGTCATCGCAAACATCTACCAGAGAAAGAGGATTTAACTGGTTCGAGTTGGACCAAACAGTTGGAGAAGCCGCGCGATAGGTCGCCTAAAGTGAGTTTCCCACATTTTGGTAAGGTATAAAATATATGATTTGATACGGTTGAGAGAAAAAAATCATCTCCCAGAGAAAGTCAATCTCACGAATGTCACGCGGCGTCGCTACCCAGAAAAGGCAACTTAAACGTAGTTCCGATCCATACTTAAAAATTGTCACCCATTTTCCCTCTACTTTGACGCAAAACCTTTACTGAAATTATCGCGCAGAGAATCTGCACGCAAATTTTTTATTGCTTTGTCTGAGAGTGCTTAAAAGGTTGAGGTCGAAATCATTTTCATGATTTTTTCTGATACGGCGAATAGTATAAAAACGGATTTAAAAATAGAAGGAGTCTCCTATTGACGTCATCTGGTGGACTGTCTGTGGATGTATTTTAGCAGATTATACCATTTTGCCATATCTCCTCCAAGAATTGTTCAATTTATGAACCAAGAGTATCCTTCGGCTCAGTTCAAAAGTTTCCACTGAAACGCAGGATTCGTCAAATTTCAGATACCCGCAAATTCTCAATTTCGGACGAAAATTCCAAAGTCGTGTCGAATTTTAGTGAAAGATTAATTTTTTTCCAGTCGATTTTCCAGCCTTCAAGTGAGATTGCGTCCGTAAATCTTAGGGAGTTCCCACAATGATTTGTGACAAATTCTCTGAAATTTTTAATAGAGCCTATTGTATGCATATGTTAGCGTTAAAGTATGTAATCCATTAATGTATACATTAACTAGTTAAAGTATACATTAACTGAAACGGCCAGTTAAAGTGTAGAATTTTTGTGGGTTGCACACTTTAACTAGTTATTCTATAGAATAACGGGCGGCTCACAGGTAAAGTGTGAAAGTCACAATTGAATCAAGTCAAATTATCAAAACAAAAACAAACGGCTATTCATGATGCACGAACTGAATGTCCGTTATAAAAACATTACTCCAGCCCAAGTTAAGATTTTTTAGACTTTAGTGAAACTTGTCAGGTAAAGGAGAATGTCATGAAAAGGGGCATTGTTGTAAAACCTATAATTTTTCCCCACGTAAATAGTAGCTGTCAACTAGATTTGATTGATTTGCAGTCGCAGCCCGATGGCGAATTCAAGTTTATTTTAAATTATCAAGACTATCTTTCGAAATTCGTCAGTTTGCGAGCTTTAAAGACAAAAACAGCAGATGACGTTGCGTACAACTTGCTATACATTTTCACGATTTTTGGAGCCCCAGCAGTATCACAGTCGGACAACGGCCGGGAAATTTGCAATTCAGTGATAGAGTGTCTGAGGGAAATGTGGGCTGAATTAAAAATTGTGCACGGTAAACCGAGACATAGTCAGGGTCAAGGGAGTGTAAAGAGGGCAAATCAAGACGTCGAGAATATGGTCTTTGCATGGTGTAAAGACAACGGAGCAACAAAATGGAGTCAAGGTCTGAGATTTGTCCAATTTCAAAAAAACAGGGCCTCCCATTCGGGTGTATCAAAAGGAGCCCTTTTGAGGCGATGTTTGGATGTCCTCCGAAAGTGGAGCTCAAAGATTCCTCCCTTTTTATACTTTAACTGACACGTCCCAGTTATTCTATGAAATAACTAGTTAAAGTGTGTAATAAAAATTTAATTACACACTTCAACTGGCTGCTTCAGTTAATGTATACTTTAACTAGTTAATGTATACATTAACTGAATTACATACTTTAACGCTAGTCCCCGACGTAAATAGCCTAGATGCTGATCGTCGTTAAATAAAATTAACTAACTAACTAACACATATAACTATAAACTTTTGTCGATAGCGGATATGAATATATGAACAATATAAATCTGTAAAAATAAGAATTAATAATAAATACAAGAAAAATTCTTGAAAAAATAAGACATAAGATGAAACGTAAACGGCTGTATTCTGATGCGGCTGCTAGAAGTTGACAATTGTTTTGTTATTCCGCTTGGTCTAAAGGTGCGACTGCTAGTTTCATCTGTAGATGTTCTTCACTCGTGAACTGTTCCCGCATTTGGTGTAAAAGTTGATTCTGTTCCGGGTCGGCTAAATCAGTTAAATTTTACAGTTAATCGGTGTGGTGTTTATTTGGGACAATGTTCAGAAATCTGCGGGGTTAACGATAGATTAAGCAGACAGATAGACAGACGGACAGACAGAGAAACAAACAAACAAACACACACACTGGCCAATCAATGTTTTAAAACAAAATAAAGCAATTATAGTTGAGAAAAAGTTTACAGTAAAATTTGGCAACACCCAATGTTACCTGGCTTATTTTTTGGAAATGCCGTCCGAAATAAGGTCTTATGGAAAAATGGGGTGACGGTCACGATAAAAGAAATGATGAAGAGCACATTCGTTTCTGTGCGATCGCAGTCTCTTTCCTCGAATCCGCTGGCAAAACTTGACTACGAAAATTAACTATCTTTCACTTGCGGAATAATGAAGGTGAAACTATCTGATCACGCACCTCGTTTGCGGTGTTTAAAAACCTCCGCTCCCATTTTATTTTTCTGAAGAGGACCAATCATCATCTTGCATTTTCACAGAGTTCCCTTCGCATATCGAAGGAAGTACACCGAAGTTTTCAAGAATTGATGTTGAGAAGTTTTCCATTTAAAAATAAATCAATCATGGCAGGAAGTCTACAACGTCGTAAATCGAGATACGTCGTCTTGTAGTTTCACCGTCGATATTTAACATTAGCCATGCTCCAAAATGGGCATACGTCATATAAAAGGTGCAAAAAAAAAATTCTAATGGAAAGAAAAAAAAAATTATAAATACATATATTATTATACATAAAACGTAAATTTATATCGAATTCCAGGCTCCGTATTTCTTCCTGAATCTGGAGATATCGGACAAACTGCTGCATTTAACGCCAAACGAAGCCGAATTTTTTCGGTCTTTCCGCGAGGTTTTTCAAACTTGGGAATCGACATGCTCTGGAATTGTGCCAATTAAAGCGACAGGAGTTTTTGAACCCTTTATCAGGTAAATAATTATTTGGTTTTATCTATTTGGTCCTTCAACGTAAACACGTTAAGCATCCAGGGGTCTCCTGGTCTGGCTACTTCGCGGCCCAATCTTTGATGGGCGCCAGTAGCGTTGCGTGCTTTGCGATATATCGATTAAAACGCCACTCAAACCTATGAAAAAAGATCGATTATCAGGGTGTTTGCAGAGAACACCTTGATTATCGATTCTTTGCCGTAGCATCAAATGGCGAGATATCGATAATCGATCATTCACGCCACGCCACTGATTGGGCTCCGCGTCCTCAAAACTCCTCTCTAAGGCAATGAGGAACCCACGCCATGTTTTAGAAACTTAAAAGCAGCATGTTGAGAAAAAGTGTTGTTAAGAACCAAAATTATTACAAGTTATTAAACATTAATTATGAAACAAAATGAGTGTATGCAAATATTTTTTGACCAACTTTGTACCATAAATACAGCCCAATTGTTTTAAATGGATCAGTTTCGCTAGTCACAAACTCATGTTTTGATCAGGTGATTCGATGGACGCCATATTTAGTGTCAGAACGACGCGCGACATATCGCATCGATTGGCTCTATTTTTTCAGCCACTAATCATTTTTCTCGAATTTTGAGATCGTAATTCTGTTGTCAGGAGTCTAAAGCACTCACTTACCAATTTTTACAAACAAATTCAACGTAGAAAACGCGTGGTTTGTTTTAGAGAGAAAGCATCGCATTCGATACTGATATCGAAACTGCACTTGAATGCGATATTTTCTCTTTAAAAAAGCGACGCCTTTATTACGTTGAATTTGTTTGTAAAAATTGGTAAGTGAGTGCTTTAGTCTCCTGACAACAGAATTGCGATCTCAAAATTCGAGAAAAATGACGAGTAGCTGAAAAAATGGAACCAATTGATGCGATATATCGCATGCCGTTCTGACACAAAATATGGCGTCCATCGAATCACCTTAATTCTTTTAGTTTGGCTGAAAATAATAAGATCCGCCAAAAACAACTATTTTCTGCGATCAATATATACCGTAATATTGTGCTTTAAAAAATTTAGTTTATGACGTCATCCACCACACTAGTGACACCCATAGTTTCATCTACCTTGCCGAGGTTCACGTTAAGTAACCAGTGCAAATGTGTGTCTCGCCGTTTGATGAAAGCAAGGTAGAAGAAACCAAGGATGTCACTGCCGTGGTGGATGACGTCATAAACTGCATTTTTCAAAGCGCGGTATCTCGGTTTATACTTAACGTAGAAAGTTGCTGTATAGATAAATGTTATTATTTTTAGCTAATCTACAAGAATCTAGCATCAAAACACGATGCTGTGATCAGCGCAACTGACCCATTTTTTAAACGCTCATAAATTTTACCTATTTCACTTTATTTCATTTATTTACTTATACAATTTTGGTGCATTTTAAATTTTTTCCATGCATTTTAACATAAAATAGCCTCGAGTTTTTTTTTTTTTTGTTAAGAAAATTGGATTACATTTTGCAATGAGGAACCACTGTCTCTGGCTCTCCCATAAAAACACATTCCTGCATAGGAAAACCAATGGCACGTATGTTGTTTCTAAAATGGACCAGAAATAGTGGTTCCTTGTTGCAAAATGTAATTCAATTGATGTATTTCCTGAATTTTTCCCGGAACTCTTGAAATTTCCAAAATATTCCGGATTTTTTGCATTTTCCGGAACTTTCTCGGAACATTCGAAAAATCTATAAGGAGTCCCGGAACTTTTGACGGTCATGGAGTGGGAGGTATCG
Source organism: Bemisia tabaci (assembly GCF_001854935.1). Taxonomy (NCBI): domain Eukaryota; kingdom Metazoa; phylum Arthropoda; class Insecta; order Hemiptera; family Aleyrodidae; genus Bemisia; species Bemisia tabaci. The sequence continues at coordinate 220,002 of NW_017549178.1, forward strand.
GAACAAAAAAGTTCCGACTCCCGGAACTTTTGACAGGCATTGAATTGGAGCACTGCTTTCATACGATGGATCAATACGTTTTTCAGACCAGTCATCCACGGTTGGAAAACAGAAGTACTTTGCGAGCTTGGGTCCCCATCCGAAGAAATTTTCGAGATCGATGAGCACTTGTCTCGCGAGAAAACCACCATTTTGGAGAATTTGATGGACAATTTTCGTGGGGTTAAACAATATATAAAAAGATTTGAGTCCGTTCAAGAAATTTACTGTGCGATAGACGTGGATCCTGCGGTCATAATACAGGAGAAAGGTAAGCTTGTCGACGCACATCGAATCGAGTTAATTAGAGAGGTCGGACATGAAATTTTTAACCAAAACTGTTAGTTTTGATGTTTAATTTGTCACATTTTCAATTTTAAAAAGTGCATCTACACTGAAAACTAAAATTGGTAGAATTTACCATTCCTTCACGCTGCATGTCACACAGCGTGAAGGAATGTTAAATTCTACCAATCTTTAAGTCGGTTTTGCCAGAGGAATCGTTACCTGTACCAGTATATAGTAACGTTTACCATTCTTCTGGCAGAATTGGCCCTAAATTGACACTGTGCGTAATACAGCGTGAAGGAATGGTAAATTCTACTTTTTTTCAGTGTAGAAGAAAATTCTTCGAGGAAACCAATGGAAACCACTTTTAAAAACTAAAATTTCGTATGAACGGAGTTATGAGCTTTTAAAGTTTCCAAATTTTTTCGACCTTGCCTATTGACTCGATCCACTGTGCGACGGTGACACTGTTAAATTAGTACGTATCTCGTTTGTGGTGTTCAAAAATATCGGTTCACATTTTATTTTTTTTGAAAGATAACAAATCAGCATCATTCTTTAAGGTTTCACAGAGTTTTCTTCGCATGTAGAGAAGGAAAATCAAAGCAGTCTTAATGAATTGACGTTGAGTAGTCTCCCGTTTAAAAAATAAAGGATGACGGGAACTCTGCCAAGCCGCAAACCAAAGATACGTGGTCTGGTCGCTTCACAGCGTCGAAGTGCAAATTCATATTTTCTCGTATGTATGATTACTGAAGGGAAACAGGGCTTTTCATGGACGAAAGACATTAGTAAATGTGACTTTTTGGGTTCGGTTAAACAGGATGTGGTACTCATGAATAATATAATTAAAGTTTTTCAGTCATTTTTGAGAGAAAAGTTCAGATCTTATGAGCCGTGGGTATGAAGTTTTACATTAGCCGCACTATTCGGTTCACATAACCGCATTTCCGGTTCTCAGAACCGTTTCCTCGGTCCACAAAACCGAGTGTTTTTTTATAGTTCGGTTTGGTTTCAAAACTTGGACACATGAATAGAAGAACGGATCATACCGCCGAGAGTGTGGTTACATGAACCGAATGGCACCGAGCAAGTGGCGTGACGCGCTTTGCGATTTATCGATTGATCTGTCATTTAAATCTATGGAAAAGGATCGATAAAACAGGGTGTTCGCAGCGAACACCTTACTGATCGATGCTTTACTATAGCTTCAAATAGGGAAATATCGATAATCGATACTTACGCCTCGCCACTGCACCGAGCACTGACAATGAGTGGGAGAGATCAGCAGACACGCGACTTTGCGATTGACGTTCTAGTGCTCCTTACTGGGGACTTGATACCACTTCACATACGTCCTTGGCAGATACATACCTACACTCCTGGATTATCCATTTCACCAACCTAACATTCTGTGATGTCTCGTTTGTTCAATTTGACTGAAGTGAAACCTTGTCGATAGAGAAATACTAAAAACCTTACAATACAATACAATACTACGAACAATACTAATCTACAAAAAATCAAAAACGTTCAAAATTCACTTATTTGAAGATGATTAATTATATAATAAGCCAAATGTTTAAAATGTATATTAAGGAGATAAAGTTGAGCAAGTATTTCTGACTCCAACAAAGTTATCCATGGTAAGAGATTGTGTTGGTGAAGTTGATGAGAGATATATTGTCAGATAATTCAGTGAACAAGTACAGGAAATTTCATAATTGAAGTATTGTTACTACTACAGAGATGATTTTCATACGATTATTTAAAATTACTGTTCCTTTTACAACATAATGATTGTACATGCATGGCTCATTATGTTTGTTGTTGATCGTAGGAAATTTTACTCTTTCATATTGCAAGTATCGATTTACTCCTTTCATATACAGCACTGACGTAAAACGTCCTTAAAATCACTTGACCAAACTCTGCAGCAATAAAACCTCATTACTGATCTATTATAGTTCCGGCATATCTGCCTCTGATTTCCACATATATTTGTGCTATAATATGTAGATGGTATCATATAAATGTATCAACGCATTCGATTCTCATCTGCTGAACTTTGCTTAATATTTGCCTCGCTTGCGCTGCCTCAGGTTATAAATATAATCTAAATGGATTAAATTTTCTTATCAATGACTTATAACTGATGCGTGAATTATACCTTTCACTGCAGATACGAAACTATTCAGCGAGACTTTTAAGCAATATAACGAAAATATTAGAAAAATTGAAAGAATTATCGATCACCAGCTGCTGGGAATATTTTATTTGAGATTGGACCCAATGAAGGAATCTCTATTACCAAAATGTCACGAGATCCTAACTGCCATTGAAAGTGCCGTCCCACGGTGAGTAGTGATTCAATCATTCATATTCCACTTCAATGACGTATTTGTAAGCTTTACTATGGTGCTATGAAATATTAGCATCTTATATTATGTTGCAAGGTATATGCCTTATGCATTTTGGTTATAAGGCATCCATCTTTTATATGTAGGCGGTGAAACTGCCAGACCACATATCACGTTTGCGATGTTTAAAAATCTCCGATCCACTTTATTTTTTTGAAGGGTAACAAATCAAAATAATTCCGTAAAGTTTAAGAAGAGTTTTCTTCGCTTGGAGAAGAAAATTCACGTAATTTTTTAAGAATTGATGTTGTGTATAGGTTTTCATTTAAAAAATCAAGTATGACAAAAAGTGTGCGATCTCCTAGACTGAGATACGTGGTTTGGTAGTTTCACCATCTATATTCTTGAAACATTTTCTAACTTCTAATTACGACATGAGTGTTAAACCTGTAAAGGCAGGATAGACTTTATATTCTAGAAGGAAAAAATTATTGACCAGCTGTAAAATAGAAAAGAGGACTTAGATGAATTAGTGCGGTCATTTTTATTTTTATAGTGTGTTTTTTTTTCATTTATGTTTTTATATAATTTTGCTATATTTCATATTTTTTATCCTTTTTTTCGTGTAAAATTTTGTTTTATTATTTTTTATCAAGTTTGTAGAAGCTGTATCATGGCGAAACAAAATTGATAACCACTTGCATGTTCTACAGTAAGACCTCTGCAATCCTAGGTTAAAGAAGGAATCTTAAAATCCTGAAAAACGAAATTTGATAGTTTTCTTTGCATGCGATTTGACGAATTCGAACATTTTTTTTATTCAGAATTGGCAAAGAACGTGTTAGTAACCTTGCGACCGAAATAAAAGGAACCCATTATTACATACGATCGGATCCAAGACAAAATCATGAGTTTGTTGAGTACCAAGTATTCTTGGGGAAGATTTTGACGCGGGTAAGTTGCTCTTATCACTTATCACTTACCTCATACCTAGTAAAACCTTGATTATCTGCTCTCACGGGTGGGAAACGGTACACTGAAAAAAGTCTCTTGGATTCAGAGTCAGACTCCTAAAAAATTTAACAAGAAAAAATACTCTTAATTCGTCGAATTTTTCCTCGATTAAAAAGGTAATCTGCTTAAATTAATAAATTACCAATAAATATTAAAGATTCCTCGAGCAAATTAAACCAAAAACGGAAATAAAAGCATTCAATAATCTTCGGGAGAAAAGAGGCAGATACAGCAATAGATACTCACACAAAAAATTTGGAGCACGTCAAGCAAAGCGGATTCAACGCAAGTTAATGTGATTCGATGGACGCCATATTTTGTGTCAGTATGGCAGTGTAAATATTCCCTTGCGGTGAGCTAACCATCACCTTGCGGCAAGGTATCGGCCTTGCCGCCCTCTCCGAGCCCTATCCGAGCCCTCACCGAGCTAGTTCATGGAACTCGACGACCGGGAATAAAACCGGATGACAACACTGTAGACCCAAATCCAGCCGGAGGTTGCGAAAAAGGCGACACAGCATCGGGAAATACCCCGTGTTGGGTACGCTTTTCGTCTCCAACGTTGCCATGCATAATTATTCCCAGTCGTTAAGTTCCACGAACTGACCCGGCGAGGCCTCGGATAGGGCTCGGAGAGGGTGGCAAGGCCGATACCTTGCCGCAAGGTGATGGTGAGCTCACCGCAAGGCAATATTTTCTCTAGGGATGCGATATATCGCATCAATTGGTTCCATTTTTTCAGCTACTCGTCATTTTTCTCCAATTTTGAGATCGAAATTCTGTTTTCAGGATACTAGAGCACTCACCAATTTTGTTGGGTCTTACGCCCAAAAAGAGGTTTTTTAGTTTTTGGCTTAGTTTTAGCGCGGGATCGCCAGCCAGTCGCAGTCGCTCTGCCGCGACTCCGTTGCCGGCCCCACTCCTGATCGTGAGTCGTTGTGCGCAGGCGCCAAGTGACCAGTGCGCAAGCCCACGCGCACGCAGCGACCCACGGCGACGGTCAGGAGAGTGGCCGCGGCGGCGATCAGTCTGCGATCAGCTCTAGAGAAGGCCAACGACAAGAGTTCCCCCGTGTTTAGCTTCTCCGTTCTTGCAACGCCTTAGAGTAAGCCGACTCCTTGTCTTTTTCCTTTTCTCTCCTTTCTAGGACGTCCATTCCCTAGAAAGAGAGTTGCCTCAGGACGTCCATTCCCTGAGAGATTCCCTCGAGACGTCCATTCCTCGAGTTGCGTCAGGACGTACATACCCTGACATGCCACCACGAAGTGCCATGCCGTGGTGATGCTTTTCGTCTGTTAGGTTTTCTCGTTCATCTTGTTTTCTGACCAGTTGAGTTTCCGTTCAGGTTTTCCTTTCCGCTTTATTTCTCCGATTTTAGTTTATGCTTTCTTCTTCTCGTGGTGGGATGCCTAGGTATGCGGTTCGCCTAGTTGCCTTGGGTTCTGTCCCCGAGATGGATTTTCCTTTCCTTCTTTTTTTCCCTTTTTTCTAGTACGGTCCTCCGGTTCTTTCTCTTTTTCCACTCCGGACCCGACAAATTTTAACAGTGAAATTCATCGTAATAAAGGCGTAGTTTTTTCAGAGAGAAAACATCGCATTCGATACTGATGAAACTGCACTCGGATGCGATATTTTCTCTCTAAAAAAACCACGCCTTTATTACGTTGAATTTCTTCGTTGAAATTGGTAAGTGAGTGCTTTAGTCTCCTGACAACAGAATTGCGATCTCAAAATTGGAGAAAAATGACAAGTAGCTGAAAAAATGGAACCAACTGATGCGATATATCGCATGCCGTTCTGACACAAAATATGGCGTCCATCGAATCACCTTAAGACAAGTGTAGCATATCCCTAAACAGGAGACGGAATCTCAAAGAAGTAATACGTTTGAGTGTGTGATGATAATCAGAAGCTTTGAAAAGAAATACCTTTTACGGAAAAGAAAGTAAGTTACTGCATATCTTTTTTTCATCTCAATGTTAAATTGAGCCCTCAGCAGAAGATACCATGTTTTTTTCTTTCCTCGATTTTGCATTCGACTTACAGATGCGTGATTCTCTCCCGTAGGTGGAGGAAATGAAAGAGGAGATGATTTATTGCAAAGGGTTGTACGAAATGATGGAACACTATTCGGTGCCAGTTAACTCAGAGGATAGAAATAATATTTCGGTGAGTAGACAGCATATTGGATTCTTCTCAGAAAGAAAATCTAGGTTCACAATAGAAATGATGTCGGAGACACTTGCTTAAAATGATACTCAAAGCTCTAAATGGATTTCTCTAATTTGCTGATTTTTCATTTCTTTGAGAGGTCCCCTAATTCTTTCAAAGTTACCTCCTATGACTGAATTTTTATTGCATCACTCGTACACCCGGGAATTGAACACCCTTGGAATAACTATGCAAACAAGTATTGAGATCAGTTATTGGATTCAGTTCAGTGACAAATATTCCTCTAGAGTTTTTATTTTCTTTTTAATTTTATGGAGTTAATGTGGTTAATAATATGTCAAAGGAAGTAGATAAAGCCTTGAGCGAACTGGAAGTTGCCGCCAAAAAGAGGGTTCAGGAGAAAGACGAACTGGAGAGAAAACTCAACGACCAAATTCAAAGGGACACGAAAATGCTGGTCAGGGAGGTCACACGAATAAAAAATGAGGCCTTGGTGAGTAAAATTTCCTTTTAATTCGTTCCACTAATCATTCATTCAATTCAGTCACCATTCATGTTTGCTCGAGTATAAACTTGTATAGGGTGAGGGTGGACATGTCTGTAATTTTGAGGTTAGGTCATGGAGCTTTCAGGGCCCAAAATTGCAGCCAACCTACGAGATCAAATTATTGAGAGTGATTTATTATTAAAATTGCTACGACCTGTCGTTTCATCGTGAAGCACGCATTTGACTTGGTTTGTGCATAAATTTACTCATTTTTGCGGAAGAACGCTCATTTATGAACATTCTTGGCCATCTTGGTTTGATATTGGAATCTGAAGATTCGCAGTGACATGTTTTGATACAAGGTTGGCTGCCCTTTTGGGTCGTTAAGCCTCCATATTCTGACATGCCCGTTCTCCTCCTATTTAGGTACTCTACTGAAGGAGCAAGGCTGGCCAATAAGTAGTTCGTCCAAATTCATGATTACGAGAAAAAGATAGATTTTGATAAAAGCTAAGAAGAGTTTGTAGACATCTCTCAATTGAAGCATGAAATGGAGCATGTTTTGCGGCGGTGATAAGGGAAAATATTTAGGTTGATCTATAAAATTATAGTCAAATTCCTTAAAGAAAATAAAATAAAATTAACATAGAAAAAAAGTAATAAAAAAGAGAAGAATAAAATAGCCACTCAGGGAGTAACCGATTTATCCTCTGACTTCAAAATATCTAGCATATCCCATTGAATGTTTTCCAAGACCCAGTCTAACTATGGTATAGTAAGTCGTCCTGAAGGGTCTTAGGATTTAAACACGGTGTTGGTCTTCTAGATCCTACCCTTTTTTTCTTCAAAATAACCACCACAAATGGTTTCAGGACATTTTGTCAACGATTTTTTGTCCGCGCACCTTTTTTGTCTAGTGGTTTACGCTCACACGTAAAATAAGCAACGGTGACTTGGTTCAAGCGTTATATTTTAGTCGGTATGTCCAATTACATTGACAATATGGAAACGAGAAATTAAGAGAGAAGGAAGTATTGTTATGGTTGCTCATTTTCTAAATGAAATTATTATCAAAATCAAAAATTAAAAGTTATTACTTTCTCCTTTTGAATCATCTTTTTAAATTGTCATTCGGGAATATTTGGTTTTATTTCTATCCTTAAAATATTCGATGTACAATTTGCCTTATATGTGTATAGGTACTTTTTTATTGTTTTAATTTTTTCTTTACGGAATTATTACTTCATATTGAAAACATTTATATTTTTAAAACGTGACAAATATTTGTAAAACCTTTTCCAAGTGACCTTAATCTCAATGAGGCGCAGTTGTGCCAACAGAAACTGCAAAAATGAATAAAAGAGGAAAAAAAACCAAGATTACGCAATCTTTAGTTTTCACCCAATTGTACATCGATCTTTTAGAGTCAAATACGTCAAATTTTGAGCGTTTGGTTGCGCGTGCACCTCGCTGCAGCACAATAAAAGTACAAAATGTAAAAGAAAATATTAAAGTGCTTTGGAAATCATTAAATTTGACACGAAACCACCAATATTTAAAAAAACACACGTTATATTATTATTCTCCTTGGATAAATTGATACATATTTTTTCCCCATCAATTTAAATCAGAATAATCGATGCAGAGTGTGCAAACATTTCAAAATCCTGAAGTTAAAAACGCTGACTATGCGAGTATAAATATTAAATCCTAAGAGAGCGGAGCGGCGCGGCGTGCTGCCAGCGTGAGAGGCTCACTGGCGCCTACAAACCTAAGTGGATACTTCACGCATTGCACAATGCTTGAAGTATCCACTTAGGTTTGTAGGCGCCAATGCGCGTTATGCGCTGGCCGCCCGCCCGCCGTGTGGCGGCGCCTGAAGCAACTATCTCACAACAAAGGTGTTGCAGAGTATTAAACGAAATTGAACGTATTAAGAAAGACAGGCATCCTTTAAAAGTACAGATCTTTCCTCGCAAAATAAATCAGGGTACTTATCGTACACTGGAAAGATCTAATAGCCTTTAGCTGAGGCAAATATAGAAGTTTATCCGGTTTAGGTATAACAAGGTGGGAAAATCTTGGAATATAATTGAGTCCTGTTACACCAATTTAAAGAATTTTGTCTCATGGAATTGACGCCCCCCCCCCATTTTTACCGAAACTCTCAACTATATATTATTCTCCGTTGGACGAAACAGACAAAACAAAAAACCAAGCAAAGCCTAATTCTTCCAAGACATTTTACATTTTCATCCAAAAACGTCGTGAGCAATTGTCGCTTGTATTTACATGTGGGCCGATTAACTTTGGGTCTCAACTGGCACGTGGACCGAAACTCCCGAGCCGAAAAAACGCGTGGACGTAAATTACTGGAAAAAACAAGTGCGCGGTGCGCGGACAAAAAATCGTTGACGAAATGTCCTATAACCCCACAAATACTCCTAACCGTGCGTACACCTAATTAATCGTACTCCTAAAATATTATACTAAATGTCTTTAGATGGCTGTAGGCTTCTCTTCTGGAGTAAAGGCCACTAAAATAACAAGAAGAATAAGAAGAATTTTGAGGTTAGCACCGATTATCATGATTCATAACTGGGAAACATTTTATTTGATATCCCATTCCAGGAACCTTGGCTGATTGAGGAGGGCAGAGACGTAATGGAGGCAAAATTAGCACAAGCCACTCTCATGGGGCAGCTTGAAGACTGTCATAAAACCGCTACGCAATGTAAACAGTACCAGAATGAAGCTAAAGTAAGCCTGTCTTAATTCATTTAAAAAATGTTAACACTTTTTACAATTTTGTTTCGCACTTTAAAGAGAGATTTGATACGTTTTTATGAACAAATAATTAGCGTGTTCTCTGGTTAAGTATTTTTAATTCGTGAAGTTGTAAAAAGTAGAGGAAGCACTTAATTTCAGAAATTGTACCGGTGTTGTCTAACGATATTGAGCCGAGAAAGAAGGGGCCAAATTTCGTTTTCATTGAAACGCTTTCTCTGTGATGCAAGCTTATGAAAAACTATGAAACTTTGAACTTGTTTCTCGTGGGTTGATAAAGCTCCAAAAATTCACTGTGAATTAAACGCAATTTTTAAACATGTATAAATATAATTGGGATGTGGTTCGACAAGAGTCTGTGGAGGTTAGTTGAATCAGTGAGTTCGAAAACACACCAACTCGGAAAAATAATTGTTCAGGAAACACCTAAAACTGCGCAGAGGGCGAAGAAGTTAGTTTAAGAAAAACCTTTTTGATGCCAAAGGACAAGTACTTAGAGACTTTGAAAAGCACCAAGTTGAAATCGATACACCATGTTTGATGACTGAGAATTAAGCGTTTCAAAATTTCCGAGTTGGTGTGTTTTCGTTCTCACCGACTTTCAGATACTGATTTTTCATAGTCTGCCCTGAAAAATTTATATTTTTCGACCTGAATAACGCTTGAATATTTATATAACTTTTTGGTACAAGGTATACTAAGCCGAAAAAAGAAAACCGCAAAATCGGATGGTCACCTGCTTCCCTTGAAATGGCCAGAAACTGGTTCACCAATGAAATACTTCGATTTTTCTCTTTTCCCGTCGCTGTTTCGAGCACTTCCGTATGCAATTTCGAAATTTCTTTTTGCGTGCAGATGATTCTGTCCATAAGTGTTACTAAACCGTAAAAAAGTGAAAATCGAAAAAAACCCGAGTTGGTGTATTTTCGAACTCACTGGTTCAATTTAGAGAAGACCCTTTCTCCGTTTTTGGAAGATAACTTTCTTATTTTACACGGAAAATTGCGCATACGCCAGTGTTTAATGGTTTAATTTTTTTCTTTTTCTTCTTTTAAGGAAAATTCGGCTTTAGAGCGTGTAATGCACGACATAGAGACTTTGAAACTCTTATGGGAATGCTCTGACGCGTGGGAGACGGTGGTGGAGGAGTGGTACAAGGCTAATTTTCACACACTACAATATGATGTCATTAACAGTTTTGTCGTTAAATACCAGGCTGACGTCACAAAGCTTCAAAGAGGGCTGCCGTACAACGTCGTCGTCCAAAAACTTGAGGCGAACATCAAGTCTCTCTCAGAAAAAGTAAAAACAATTTCAATTCTAACATACATTACGGTCTTACATCAAAATCAAGTAAAAAACTGACAATGAGAATAACGCAAGTAATAGACTAGCTCAAGGCAACTGATGAGAGACCCTTTACACAGTCCATCATTTTTCCTGTAGTCTATTCCGGGGCCGGATTAGCGCTTAGGGGCCCGGGGTTCTTGCGTTCACAAGGGACCCGCACATTTGCGGATTACATACTCTCTAAATTGAAGGCGTTTCAAGTTTCCCAAAAAAACAAATGGTTCATTCAAGGCTACGATTTCCCCATCTTCCCAGCCCCCACGGTCATTTTATCCAAGAGCAGTTGAAATGTTAAAATTGCCCCCAAATTGGGCAATGCCACACATTGTATGTATTTTTATGAGATGAAATTTAACTAAATACCTGAAGCATAACTAGCAGACTCTCATGCATTTTGCCTGTTAGCCCATGAGAACTAACCATCTCAATCAATAGAATCGCCTCATTTTCCCTTTGCCTTTTTTTCAAAGGCTTTGATTATCAATTTCAATAATAAGTCCGCAGATTTCCTCGTTCCTATCACGCCATACTCTTGACGGCACTGTATTTTGGGAACAAAATATACAAATTATTAGATTTTTTACGCAAGTTACTATATATAAGTGCCAAAAATAGTGTCACCTTATTGTAAAATGTAGTCCAATAACTGAAGTAGGCATTGACAATTCACGCTATCAGGCATTTTTTATAGAAATATACATGACCCATTAATGCCTACAGTGCGATCATCCACACTTGTAAAAACGAGAGATGGCTGCTGTTTTCCATTTCTGCCACAGAGCTACTCCGAGATGTTCGATCCTTAGTGGTGTCAGCGGCGAATGGTCGAATATCGATATTTACCCATTTTAAGCTATGCTAAAGAATCAATTTTTAAGGTATTCGTTGCGAACACCCTGTTTATCGCTCCTTTGCCATAAGCCCTGGATAGACGATCAAACTCCGAACCAATTCCGATCAAAGTAGACATGCTGATGACTGATGGTCATCATCTACCATCAAATTTTGACGGGCCGCACTATTCTGTTCAAAGTAAGATCAGAATGGAGTGCCATTATTCATCATTTCCTGCCACAGGAAACATTTCTACCAAGTTTTCATTTTAAAACTAAGCAAATTAATGAATTTAAGACTGATGACTCCCGACACTTTGATCGGAATTGGTTCGGGAATTTGATCGTCTATCCAGGGCTATAGGTTTGGATGGCAGATCAATCGATCTATCGCAAAGCACGCCACCGAGTGGTGTTGATGGTGATAAATGGATTCAAGTATATTTTTCTTTGATCGCGATTTTTTACGCCGTAGGTGATTGAGACCATACTTCAATCAGAGAAAAATCTAAAATTCATTTTGGACATAGTGGGAGTTTCAGTCATCGGTGATTTTTTTGCAGTTACCCGTTATTAAAGCTCTCCGGGAGACATCTTTGAGGGAAAGACACTGGTCAGAAATCGAAAACGTGCTGAATTTCAAAGCCGATCAAACTCAACCCGTGACGCTGAAGATGTTGGCTGAAACGGACATTATGTCGAAGGCTGAAAACTTGACCGACATTGCAGCACGAGCAATAGCGGAGGCAGAATTGGAGAGCCTCCTACGAAAGGTAAATCCTAAATCGACGGTGTAAGTCGGCAATCACATAACTCGGTTTGCGACGTCGCAAACTTCCTATCATACTTTATTTTTTAAACGGAAAACTACCCAACGACAATTCTTTAAAACTGTCGTGATTTTTCTTCTCTATGTGAAGAAAATTCTGCAAAAACTTCAAGAAATGACGTCAATTTGTTCTCCTGTAAAAAAATATTATAGAGGCGGAGATTTTCAGACACCGCAAACGAGTTATGTGATTGCCAACTTACACCGTCGAAATGGATTCTTGTTTGGAACACTCTATATTACAGCTCTTCCAGTTGTTCTAGTGATGCATCCAACAAGGTGGTGTATTCGCAGTCGTATTCAGAGGCGGATCCAGCAATTTGGCAACACCGAGTTCCCTCCATTTAAACCTATGTTAAACAATCGATTCTTGTTGGAGCACCTGGCCCCTACAAGAATCGATGCATTTCCATAGGTTTGAATGGAGAAAAGCAATGTTGCCAATTTGCTGGATCCGCCGATGGTCGGATTTACATAAAAGCAATATATTCTTTTCCGTAGAAAATCCTTACTTACACTGAAAAAAAAGATTGGTAGATTGGAAAAAAAGTAGAATGTACCATTCCTTCACGCTGTATTTTACACAGCGTCAATTTAGAGTCAATTCTGCCAGAGGAAAGGTGAAAGTTACTATATACTGGTACAGGTAACCATTCCCCTGGCAGAATCGACTTGCAGATTGGTAGAATTTACCATTCCCTCACGCTGTGTGAAATACATTGTGAAGGAATGGTAAATTCTACCAACATTTTTTTTTCAGGATACATGGTTAACATCATGACCATGGGAGAAGTAATAAGGGAGCTTTCAAAATGGCGTCATAAAAGCAACGGAATGCTACGCCCGAACTTACGACCTCTGAGGCGGAACGGACGGTATATCTATACTAGGGGGCTACGCCCCCTGGCCGCTACGCGGCCCATCCCCCTGAAGGCGCTCTGCACCATCAATGGGCCGCTTCGCGGCCCTATTTTTACCCTCCTATCAGTGTTAGTTTTATTTTTCCCCTAAACAAATTACGATATGAGGTATACTTTAATTTTAAACTTTACTTAAAATTACTTTAAAATTAAAAGGACGCGTTTTGGAATGACTGATTGATGAAATATTGCAGTAAAACAATGAACAATGATAGTCAGGTAATAATTAAGATTTATGAGTCGGGTATCGATCCCACATTGAATTCATTAAGAACGCACTCGACGTCCTAGACGACTCGGCCACCGGTACACAGGAGTATCACGGTGCGAATCTTGTACAGATAAGTGTAGAGCTGATGCGCAGGCTACACAGCTACTGCGCAACTTCCTTGACCACTGCGCATCCTCCCGCGCATAGCGGTAGCAGCACCGGAACATTCTGTAAACTCACTCACTTTTATAACGTGATTTTAAAAAAACCTGGGTCCTTTTTCCAAAATCTGATTAGAGCGGGCTCATCTAGGGCCTATTACCTGTCGATTTACGCAAAAATCATGGAAATCGGCCCGGTAGAACGCTCAAACGAACTATGACAAAAAGTATAAATTTACATTGTTTAAATGGGAGAATTCGCAACTTTACCACGTAATATAAAAAAACCTGGGCCATATTTTGAAAATCTGAAAAGAGTTGGCTTATCTAGAGGCTATTGCCCGTCGATAGCAGCAAAAATCATGAAAATCGGCCCGGTAGAACGCTGGAACTAAGCGTTACCAGTTTCGCAAAATTAGGAAGTCTTGGAGCTTATAGTATAGATAGCCCGGAAATACGGCTTTAAAAAGAAATGTTTCTTTTGTGAATTATTTTAATAGAATTGTTGTATTTTTAGATCGAGATTTGTTGGGAAAGTCTGCAATTTGAAGTAGAGGCTACCAATCAGGAGACAAAAATTCTTCAGCTGAAAGATCTCAGTGGCGTCTACGAGGCGCTGGACGATAGCTGTGTCAATATTGCAATCATAACCAATTCTAAGCATATAAAACCCATCAAGCACAAAGTGACCGTCTGGGTAGCATATTTGGAGACTTTGCAGAGAATGTTGGTGAGATATTTCAGTTAATTCACCTAAAGAACTAACTTGATACAAGTGAGAACTCATCTCTTCCCGTTTTCAAACAGGCCCCGCTGTGGGCTGTGGGGTGGGTTTCAGACTTCAATGAATAGGGGTATTATGAGCGAACTCATTCTTAACACCATCATGTGTAAGATACAGCCCCCCCCCCCAAAAAAAAAGTGAGGGGAAGGTTTTGGAATTGATCACACGAAATAAATGCGGAAAAGACATATAGTGGGGCCGATAAGTGGAAAATATCATAAGAATCGTGCACTTCTGGAAGAAAGCATGAAAATTTCAGGGATTCATCTCTACCCTATAGAGATTCGATTTAGACATAGACCCCAAAAATCTGACCCCCCTGGGGGGGCAGGGGGGCCCCCAAATTTTGAATTTTGTATAACTACTGAACGGCTAATGTTAGCGTTATTTTTTTACAACAAGACGATGGGAAATTTTATCAGGAACAAAAATGGTTCTTATGAATTTTTCTGTGGGATCGATATTTAAGGCGTGAAACGGGAAAAACCATCGGGGGACGGGGAGCCGGCCGTTCTGAGGCCGATCCGCGCGCTGCGCCGCCTGCCCGGGAGTCCCGGGACGCGCGCGGCGGCTGTCGCAGTACGGTGTTACCGACGAAACAACCACTTGTCTTTGTTTAAACTCAACGATGCGCAGTTTTAAAAATTTTATGAATATATCTTACTACCTGTAAAGCCTGGAAATAGGGTTTAACTTTTGCAGGTAATATATATACACAAGCCAGCGCACGGCAAAAGAAGGAGAAGGGGTTAAGTCCTGGAGTTCCGGATTGTTTTGTTGTACGGATTTGTCAAGTTTTATTAAGGCATCCGAGATAACTGTATCAGACACCAGTTAAACGGAATAAAATCTGGCGCACAGTTGTCTCGGGAAGAAGGGGGGCCTAAAAGTCACAAATCTTATTTGTAAACCTTGATGACCTGAAAAATGATTTTAAAGTGTTTTTTTTTCTCTCTTTTTTTCGGTGCTGCGTCACCAGGAGTGTATCTACATATGCTTACATATCCTAAAGTTCCCGGAAGACGGCTTCCAGCCAGACTTTTAAGACGGGGATAACCTAATTTTGTAAAAAATGAGTACACAGAAAAACATTCTCCTCTCTTTGAGGAACATTTTGGTACATCATTGCTACGTATAGGCATTTTTTAAGAGGACCAAAACCACCTTCAGAACTTTGCTCCAAAAAAACGACAAAAGAATCTTGAAAGAGCTTGATAGGGATATAAGACCCCGAAAATCCTTTGCTGGATTGCTTCTTGTACAGTATAAAGAATATTATTAAGAAATAACTATAGCCGCCAATATCCGCTAATCTGCAAAAAGGGTCATTTTGAGTGATAGGAAGTCGCGCCTACTGGGAACCCATCCTGCTCTTATGTCATCGATCGCGCATCACGCGGTATCCCTCAATCTCGGTTTTGCAACTCATTTCTGATTACTGATTTTGACTGATTTGTTGATATTTTGGCGAGAAATTAACCTACTGATAATCTCTGAAGCTAATTCGATCAGTGTTATAATGTACGATAAAGTTTAAGATGTGCGTCTTGTGTAGTACATATTTCGCAAGTCCCGTTTCTTGAAAATTGTCTCCAACACACCTACCTAGAATTCTTCCATGAGTTCCATACAAATAAACAATCGGTGCGAGATTTGCGGGTTGAAAAAGAAGAAATGCAATGAATTTCTTCCTGAGGTACCGGTCCTTCTCAGAGGTTCTTTATTAAAGGACCAGAACCTGCATGATAAATACATTTCCCCCTATATTAATACTTTTTACAAGTGTTACCAACTCCACTCCAAACTCCATGGAACAAAATGGAAGATAATATACATGGATTGTTTTTACTGCTCATTCCATTTTTCATGTCTTGCGGTAATTTCCAATATTAATCTTCAAGGGTAACTCGATAAAAAGAAGCGATAGTATTCAGATATCTTCTTTTTTATCATTCATTTAATATATTGTTTTATTTTTTGAAATATGCATATTTGTTAAATAACTGAAAGAGTGGGGAGTTCGGAAAATGACAACGTCTATTGACTGACTGGAGGAAAAAAGAAGAGAGAAGAACATTGTCAGAATGTTCCGCACGTCTCAGTACCTATGCAATTGCGAGAAACCAATTAACATGAACGAAAAACGATATTAGAGGAAAATGAAGAAAATCTGGTAATCTTAGTGGCGAAGGGACTGAGGAGTCCCCCCCCCTCCTCCTCCTCAGTCCTCAAGTAATGTCTTTGCGTCAAGTTTTACAAAATTCGTGCTTATTTAAGCAGCTCATGGTCTCATTCGCTGAAAGTAACATGAAAAATAAGTTATCAAGGATCCCATTTCCAATAGTCATGAAAAAGTGAGTCGAAATCGTATTAAAACTTCCGCTCTAATATCTTAAAAAATGTAATCCTTTACGAAAGGTACGTGAGGAAAGGGTAAATTACTATGCACTGAGGTCGAAAAAGCTCTGTAGTCAGAGAATACAGGACGCGTGATGCGTGATGACCAACCCCTGCTATTGACTTGGCGCTCTCACATTGGAGTATTTCGCCTTTTGCTTGTGTTTATGTACTCCTAATAAAAGTAGGACTTAAATTATTAAGGAAAAGTATTTGAGCAGTACGGTATCTTCATAATTATTTTTAAAACTGCGCATCGTTGAGTTTAAACAAAGACAAGTGGTTGTTTCGTCGGTAACACCGTACTGCGACAGCCGCCGCGCGCGTCCCGGGACTCCCGGGCAGGCGGCGCAGCGCGCGGATCGGCCTCAGAACGGCCGGCTCCCCGTCCCCCGATGGTTTTTCCCGTTTCACGCCTTAAATATCGATCCCACAGAAAAATTCATAAGAACCATTTTTGTTCCTGATAAAATTTCCCATCGTCTTGTTGTAAAAAAATAACGCTAACATTAGCCGTTCAGTAGTTATACAAAATTCAAAATTTGGGGGCCCCCCTGCCCCCCCAGGGGGGTCAGATTTTTGGGGTCTATGTCTAAATCGAATCTCTATAGGGTAGAGATGAATCCCTGAAATTTTCATGCTTTCTTCCAGAAGTGCACGATTGTTACGCTTATCGGCCCCACTAATATGAAACAAGAAACAACAAGGAGCAAACCGGTGAACAAGAGCGGAAAAGAGGGGTCGATAGCCTTGCTATGATAGTGCCTTTAACTCCTCCACCCCCATCTTCCAAAAGCTATAGAGGTAATTAGGAAAACGTTTATTGATTTACAAAGAATTCAATTCAATTTCACTTTGAAATGATAATGGTTGTAAAATAATGTATACTTGTTTAACACATCCTCTTCCTATCTAAACGCATGGCTCTAATCTTTTTAACGAGTCCATTACCTCCCTCTGTCATGGGTACTTCAAACTGTAACTCTAACCAGTAAATATAATTTAAGGAAGCTAACTACAACTAATTTAATGAATACATCTGAGAAACCTGATGTACGAAAAAAATGAATAAATTGGATATTGATAGTCTTAATTATTTTGTCTGACACGCAGCCTAATTGGACTACACTTTGCAATAAGGACCCACTTTTTATAGCCTCTTATAGAAACAACCTAGAGATAGCAGTTAGATTTTCTATCTAGGTAGATGCTTTTTCAAATGAGCCAGAGGTAATAGTTCTTTTTTGCAAAATGTAGTCCAATAATAAATCCATCGTGGCCTCGTGTCTGCACACAGTATCTTCATCCCTGAAAATATTTAAAACTCTTTTTTTAGGACGAGTGGTGGCATTGTCAACGTCGTTGGATTACTCTTTTGTTTCTTTTTTCGATCCCGGATATGCATAGGCAGTTACCGGAAGTTGGTCGACTATTCACGGAAGTTAACAGCACCTACGCACTGATCATGCAAACCACGGCGGAAGTATGTTTTTACTAGGAATGCGATATCTGAAGTGAAACAGTTTTATTCGCCGCATGTTTCAACCGCGGAAAATCAAAGATGTTCGGACTCTATGCATCCACATGATAAAGTTACTTATGCCCAGTATAGGCAATGTTGCTCTGAAAGGGAAGTTAAAATTGGATCCCTTTTTTTGAGCGCAATTTTTTTAGAGAATTTAGTATTCATAAGTTACGCAGGAGGAAGTCACAGATATAATGATGATTCTCGACTCAATTACACTGAAAAAAATAGCTCCGTTCACAGAGCTCCTGCGCCTTCTTTGTTACAGCTTCAAAAGTTTCCGTTGTGAAGACAGAGCACTCTGTGCTCACGACCGAAGTTCTGTTCTCAGAACAGAAAAGTTCTGTAAGTATAACAAAGAAAGTGCAGGAGTCCTGTAAAAAGAAGGTTCTGTCATCAGCACCGACTATTTTTTGTATGTAGATCGACTTCTAGAAGAGCTTTAAATCCACGATGAGGAAACTGACAAAAAGGGGAAAAGACTTTGCGAAAACTAACCTCTACGTGAATTTAAAAATGTAAATAATATTAGATGAATACTTTTTCTCTCTACCGCTTTCATTTTTAGCATCATAGGACTTTCTGGAATAAAATGTTTCAGTGTCCCGCATTTCCTAAAGTTAGTTTTGTTTCTTCGTAGGATCCGTTGATATTGTCATCGGTTAAAAATCCTAAACTCTTGGAAAGTTTGGTGCAATGTAATTTAACTTTGGATACGATCATGCATAATTTGGAGGCTTT
Source organism: Bemisia tabaci (assembly GCF_001854935.1). NCBI lineage: Eukaryota > Metazoa > Arthropoda > Insecta > Hemiptera > Aleyrodidae > Bemisia > Bemisia tabaci. The sequence continues at coordinate 238,900 of NW_017549178.1, forward strand.
TCTACAAAGTAAGAGGGCCAGTTTTCCGAGATTTTATTACTTGTCGAATGAAGAATTACTCAACATTCTCTCGCAGGTAAGCGCTACTTGAAAACAAATTTCCCGGACAGCTCTTACTATTTCGTATACGGAGACCATAATTTTACTCAATGAAGAATATTTTTGATGCAGGAAAACGATAGAATCCATTTTGCTTCCTAAAAATATTACCTATGATAATTGAAATATTTCACGCCAAAAGATGACCCCGTCTTGTGTACTACTAGTGTTAGAAATAGTCTTGATGTTGTCATCCGCAATGCCATCACATTAAGTACAAAATTGCGATCCCCTAAGAATACCTTAAGTATATTATTTGACTCAGTTAACCAATTTCAATCTAGCTGCATTTCACACTGTCTGTAACTTCCTCTTCTGTATTTTTCCAACAAAAAAAGTTATCAACATGCCGGCTTGAATCCTCCGTGAATTTCTTTTAGATTACACAGACGTATAATGAACGTGATCACGAAATTTCAAGTCAATGTGTTCATTTTTCTAATTATAAGCTACACATAAGATAAAACTTCTCTTTTAAAAGGTTGAAGCCTCCCGGTATCTGACTGGTGAAAGAATATATTGCAAGGCTAAAGTACGAAACCACGTATCTACATCGTGGTGTCTCAAAATGTCCGCTCTTATTCTCTTTTTGAAAGAGAAACAACCCAACTGCATAGCTTGAAAATGCAGAATATTAACAGAGTAAAAAAGACAAAAATGTTTTTTTTTTTTAAAAAAAAGAAAAAAAAATACGTTGATCAGTTTTTAAAAAAAATAGAGTATGAAAGGATATCTGCGACGTTGCAAACGGAGATACGTGGTTTCATACATAAGCCATTGATATGCTATGTCTCAATTAGGATTCTGATTTTTTAAAACCCTATGAATGGACGTATTTCCGCCAAACGAAACTTTTACGACGTGAGCCCTGTCATGCACATATTCTTATGGGTCTCATGGCTCATGTCTTAATGCACATAGTTCCATTTGGCAGAAACACGTCCGAATCATCCTAAAAAAATTTCCTGCCTCGTAGCGTCTTTCCGTTTGACTCTTCCGATTTAACCCCTATATTCTGCCATGCTAAGTAAGAGCGCCGTAGGATCATTCAAGAGTTGTCAAATTTCATGTAGACAAATGTTTATTTTTGAGAAAAGTTTTGAATATTTTTCCCTGAAATTTTCAGAATATTCAGGCCATATTCTGAACAAAATTATCTGAGAAATTCAAAGGCAAATATTCACAAACTTTCCTTAAAATTAGTGATTTGTCACGGGAAGTATGGCAACGCCTGTAGGTTCATACGGCGTTCCTCCTTAGCAAGGCATTATTGTTTGTCTCTTCTTATATTACGACAACATGATGTTCAAGTGTTTAGGTACAACATCACGAAAAGAATTAATCTGCAAAATTGATCGATGCATTTTAGGCTAACAACCCTCACGTTGTGGACGACTGCATCCAAAAATGCTTCCATTCGATTTCGAAGCTTGGGTTCAAGATAGCCAGCACAAAAAAACCTGAATTAAGGGAAAAAACCAATAAATATTGTAAAATTGTCGCTCTGGAAGTCAGCAGTGTACTCTCGCCGGAGGGTGAAAAGTTTAACCTTCACAAGGTGAGCAAAGTGTGTGAAAGATCGTCATACCCATTTGAGCAAAGATAGTTAAAAATTCGACGGGCCGTGTTATTAAATTTGCCCTACACGGAAAAAAAGAATCATTGCTTTCACAATGCTCATAGTGGGTTCATATCCTAACTATTTTGCTAGTCGTAATTACGATGTCGAAGATGCTTGAGCAAAGATGATTAAAAATTAGACGAGGCGTGTGATCAAATTTGTCCTACACGAAAAAAAGAAGAAGAATGGCTTCCACAATGCTCAGTGTAGATTCCTAGTCTTACCTACTTTGCTAGTCGTAATAACGATGTCACTTTCGTAGAGACAATTACTTCAGTCCTGGTAACAATGCGGATTTTAAAACTGGAGGCTTTGAAATGAGCGTATGGATTCGATCGACATGAATCAATGGCCGTGAACCTATCGAAACCAATTCGACCGACAAACTATTAAAAAACCGGTGTCGATTCGATCAATTTACGGTTGTTGGTTGAATCGGTTAATTTCGATCGATTCACGTTTTTATTTTTCAATTGATTTATGTCGATCAAATTGACACCCTTTTTTTTAAATAATCGTTTGATCGAATCACGTCGATCGATTCATATAGATTGAATCCATACCCTACGCTTCGAAAGAGTTCATTGATCAAATGAACTTCATTTTGCAATTAAGCACCACAATAATTCCAACAAACCGTAGAAAAACTTCCAAATTATAGGTTGAAAACCGCTGACGCCGCAAGTTCGAGTAATCGCGTCAAACCCAGTGCGGCCGGCGCGGAGCGCATAGTGGCGCCTTACAAGATCATAGGATACTTCATGCATTGCGCGTACAGCACGGTACGCACGCGACGCACAGGAGCGCCTCACAAGTCTACAGGATACTTCATGCATTGCGCGTGTACCACGGTGCGCGCTCAAATCGTTGAAAAGTCGTATTTTCTTGGTGTCAAACCTACCCCGGTGCACAACCATTTCCAAACAGTGAACACCGTGAACTTGCAATCCTAGAATTACAGGATTGTACAGGTTTTGCAATTCTGTATGTTTCCCGGTGAAAATATAATTTATGAGTGGAACTTTCTCAAGTTGGAATGCCGTCTTGTTCTATCGTCCGGAAAACGCCGAACTCAGCCAACTTCCAGGGAGAGGAATTGTACATGTTTTTGTGTCACAAAATGTGGCAAAATATCCAAGGAGATATTCTTGGTATCTCATTCATGCAAAAATGATCTCTAACCTAACTTCGGCAATTTCTGCAAAATGAATTTGATAAGCCTGTGGCTAATATCGAAAAAATATGGGGAGGGGGGGGGGAGGGATCTACCGTGGCACCGCGATGGGCTAGTCTGTTGGCGATACTGTGGGCCGCTTCGAGGAGCTGCAGTCTGCCTCGGGTTGCACAAACCAACCTTTCTGCTTGCGGAGTTGGAACCTCCTCGTGGTCGCAAGCGGAAACCCGTATCGGACGTCTGTGCCGTGGGCCGGCCAGTCCTCTCCGTGCGGGGCTAACTCCGACGTCTGACCCGTTGGACCCGCCACCCAGGGCGGTAGACGGGCGGACAGGGCAGCCTCCCCTCGTGTCTCCGGGTCGGCAGAAGGTCTGCCCATTATCACACCGACCGATGCCTCCGGCGAGCGACGGCGGACTGCCTCCTACCTCCTTCAGGGGGCATAGGGGCGAACCACTATCGGCGGAGACGAGCGAGGGACTCGGCTCACTCGCCGAGGCGCCTCGCGGGCCAAGGGGATTTCTTCGGTATACCGCCTGCGGGGGACAGCCTCTGAACTTGACCTCCGATGCGGGGGGTGGCCTGGGCTCGGTTCACCGAGGTCCCATCCAGGTCGCCGCGTTGCCAGACCGCCTGATTACCCGAGCTGCGGGCAGAAGGCCGAACGGCGGACCCCTTAGCCGCGAGGCCCGGCTTTGTGCAACAACCGTACGTGGCGTGCCACGTACGACAGTCCAGGCGGCTCGCTCTGAGCCGATGGCTCGGGAGGGAGTCGCTATGGGCCGATAGGTCCGAACAGGGAGTACACTGGCGGGGGACCCTGTCTCTGGCCTGTCGTTTGGCCGAGAGGCAGGGGCCGCAGCTCGCAGTGCGCCTACCGGGGGCCGTGCTGGGACCACCTTGTGGGACGGACAAACCAGCGACCCGCCTCACCCGGCCGACGGCGTCAACCGCCGGCCGGGCCCGGGCTCTGCCCGCAGGAGTCCTGAGCTCCGAGGCGGACTCGCACAGGTGTCACGTATCTTAACCAGCATCCGGACACGCGCCTTACGACGCGCGTGCTTTCTGACTACGAGCGCTTGGCGGCGGGCGGTACCGGTGACGCGGGCCGCTGTCTTGCCGGGGCATCGACTCGGGGACGTTAAAACCGCTAAGTGTCGAAGCGGGCCGACCAGTACCGGCCCGCTCACAGAGTCCCGAGTCCGACACACGGAGCGAGCCTGTCGGCGGGCGGAACACGCCTCGCGGCGCACCGCTGTCTAGCCGGGGCTCTCAGCCCGGGGCTTTGCCGCGCACGACTTGTATAGAACCCCACTTTAACTCGGCCCCGGGCTCGGTCTCGTCGCCGAGGGGCTCCAGGTGCTGCTCGCCGACCGGTTGACGCCGTCACACTCCGAAGCCGCCGGGCAGGTCCCTGGACAGTGCGCCGGGTGTAGCTGACGGTGGGCGATTTAGCGAGTCGCATAAGTCCTGGGCTGGGGTAGTCGTCTTAGTGATTTCCAGATACGGGTCGCACGTGGCTTCGTCGGAAAGGATTACCCCCTGTGGTAGGAAAGACTCCGGTCCGGTACGCAAACCACGCCCGCCACCATGAAACCAACCTTTCTGGTTAACATATAACTAAAAATACGTGATGTCTTTCCTCTCCTATATTACTGACGTTATGCTTTACTCTAATCACTCTATTGCTGGTTTTCAGTGTGTAAAAGCTCGAGGAAACGTAGAGTACTGGTTAGAAAAGCTCGAGGAAACAGTGGCTCAAACTTTGCAACAGGACATTCAGAGAACCGTTGAATATTTTCAAAAGCATTCACTGACAGAGTGGTTGTCGCATATTCCTGTTCAAGTGAGTGAAAATTGTTACGAAACCGTGTTAAAGAAGAGCGCCAAATAACCCTTCAGACGTTGCCAAATTTTTTCGGGGAAATATGAATTTCCAGAGAAATCTGTGGATATTTTTCTTAGAATTTTTTAGTGAATTTAATTCGCAATTCGATCTAAATTTTATGAAACTATTGATTAAATACATTCATAACTCTCCTCAAAACTAAAATTTTATCGGAGGGATTTTGGCAACTTTCGCATGTTCATACGGCGTTTTTAAAGCATAGCAATAACCTCGCAAGAGAGGTTTTGCCAATATCTTACACGTTTACCGAATAACTTTATGCGCTGAGAAAGCTAAAAAAAACAAGTCTTCATTTCCGAACAGAAGCTTAAAGATCTTAAATTCTAGCCGTTTTCCTTCATGCGATTTCTTCATTTTTTTGTTGATCTTAGATCTTAATTGTCAGCATCCGCATAATCTGGAACAGGCACGTCTTAAAAATATTTCACTCAAATCACGACAGAGATGCTGTGCTACGTGAATTGAATCAGCTCAATGAGTACTACTCGGAGGTATGTAAAAGTATAAGTACCTACAAATTTATATGATTTTATGATGAAGACAATCTCTCAATATATGATTAAACACATTTTATTTTATACCCAATTTCCCCTTGTGAAATTATGCCTTCAGATATTACTAATGTAAAAGATCAGTGTTCGAAACTCACCTTCGAGTTTTAGGAGCCATGTGGCGCGTCAAGCCCGATTATAGGCGTCATTGAAGATTTTTTAGGGGCGAAATAGACTTATTAAACTTAACCGGGCCAAAAAAGTTTCTTTCTTCGACTAATACATTGATTCTTTTATTTTTCTTTCAACAGATTCTTGATGAAATGGTTGATGCAATTAACAAGACGGGTTGTAATCTGACGAGAAGGAGCATAAACTCATTAATTTTAGTAATCCTCAATCTGCGAGATACGATTACCGTCATGGTGGACGAAAACGTCGGATCAGAGTAAGTTCATCGGAAAAAATGTAATGGACCACTAGACAAGCTACGAATTTTAGCATTCTGATGCATGCTTCGTAACCAAAATTTCACGTAAAATACGATGCACACAACGAAAATTACCGAAATCAACTCCTTAATAACATATTCAATAATTCTTGATGCGTGAATTCAAACCATTCGCTCATGAAAACTCAATGCTCTACGTGATTTACATCGTGCGCTAAACGTTTATCATGACAGTCTCTGCGATATAAAAATCTGGCAGCCTCAATCTTGACGCTTTGGCTCAGCTATAGCAAATTGCTTATAGTTTGAACAACACATGGTGGGAAATGAAGATTGCTTGATTGAAAAGATTGCTGAAACCGTTGTAGTGCGCGATTCGACTCACGTAGAGCTTTGAGTTTCTTGTGAGCGGGCAGTTGAAATCCCTTGTAACCAATGTGAAATAAAAACGTTAATATATTCGTTAGGAGTTGGTTTCAGTCATTTTTGTTGCGCGAATTGTGTTTTACGTGAAATTTCGATTAAGAAACATGTATCAGAATGCTTATTTTCGTACCTTGTCTAGTGGTCCATTATGAAGTGCAATAGGAGAATTCGCTTGAATTTTACAAAGCCGTTGATATAGAGGAGGGCTAATTAATCTCAAACCTCTGAATTTCGGCCTTTGAGGAACTTTATTTTATCTTCAGTTCGAGACGGTTATTTTAAAATACTCTCAGTTTTGAAGGGATGAATTTCCCTCGTCCTTAAGCGGATCCAGACGCTTTGAACTGAAGGAGCGGGGGGGAGGGGTTCAGTGGGCTTCCTCCAAAAAATTGTCGAAATTTTAAAGCATCTGATATGCAGTTTGAGACAATTTCGTCATGAATAATTATCAAATATAAGGGTCCTTCCTTCTTTCCTCTATTCCTTATTACTTCTCCTTTCTTCCCACTTCCTTCCTCATTTTTTTCGAGCAAAGGGGGCAGGTGTACGGCCCCTATAGGGTGGACCGTTTAGGAACTTTTTTCGAAATTTCAGGATTGCTAAACCTAAAGTTGTGTTATGGCATAAGAATAACGCTCAATTGTTTTCAAAATTTTTGGATGATGTCCTGAGCCTGCCCCGACGTCATCTTAGTTGCCAAATTTTCGATTTTTCCGGGAAATTGCCAGGATTCTGTTACAGGCCCGGCAAACGCATGGAATAAATCAAAATGCAATTTAAAATACTTTTAATATCATTTCAAGCTATATAGGTCAGGATAGGACACCCCCAACTTGCAGGGAATGCCTCAGGGGACGCAATCTTGGAACGTCGAAATCCCTGAAAAATGCGCCTAAATCCTTCCTATATTTTATGTTAATTTGCATAGGTTTTATTTTGCTCATACTTTGTGCTATGGCTAACGAGACTTTCGTCACTTTCGTCAAAAGACCTTTTGATCCTATACTTTGCTTGAAATGTTGCATACTGATTCTTAACCATAATCTGTCCATTTCATCTTCCTCCAACAAGAGAAATATTCGCTTTTTACAGGCAGGATTTTGTATGGCTCCGGCAATTGAAGTATTTCTGGTGCGAAGTTAGCAAGAAATGTAATCTGAGAATGGCACATGCGAGTCTAAGGTACTGCTACGAATATCTCGGCGTTCCAAGGCGAATAGTAGTCACCTCTGACACCGATAGGTGTTTTCTCGGTCTCCTGGCTGGACTACATCGCAATTTTGGTGCGTATATCACCGGACTAAAATGGGCCTCAGTGAAATTGACAGATTACTATGGGTCAAACTGGGAATTTTTGGAGGGGGGTGGGCAGAGTAGCACCGCTTCGCTGAAAAAAAAATTACAAAAAAACTCAGACTCCAGGAGCCGCATTTAGCAGGTTTATATAGCACTATCACTATCGTGCGTTGCGGATGAGGAGGCCATTAGTGCCCCATTGAGGACAGCCGCAACAGCCGCTAGCTAAACCCGCAGCAAAAAGAGCTTCCAGCTCAGAGGCCGATGCTCTGGCCCCTAAATGAGGGACTTACGGTTTCCTTACCCGCAACGTACGGTAGTGCTTCAGTGATTTGTCAAACTGTAGTTTAAATGCTTTTACAGCTTAAGCTACATCCCTGGAAACCGCAATAGATTTGAATCCACAAGTTCCATTCTGTAACTTAACATAATTCCGCCTTTGATTTATATCACAGGGTCTGCCGTGTACGGGGCCTCTAATGTAGGTAAAACGGCTACGCTTAGGGAGCTGGCACAAGCTTGTGGATCACAACTCATAATTTTCAAGGCTGCTGATGGGACCAATTTACAGGTATGAGCCTTCTTATTTTGTACGCGACTAACATAAAAATAAAAATCATCACGGTGAAATTAATTTTTCTTCACCATACGCAACTATCGTCAGAGGCGCCTTTAGATTGAGGATGTAGAAGAGACAAAATTGACACAATAAGTGAAGGTGACGCAGATGGCTGTTCCGTCTGGCGCCTAAAAACCCAAGGGGATACTTCCAGCATTGCGCAATGCTGGATGTATCGCCTTGGGTTTGCAGGCGCAAAATGCGCATTGGCGCCTACAAACCTAAGGGGATACATCCAGCATTGCGCAATGCTGGAAGTATCCCCTTAGGCTTGTAGGCGCCATTGCGAGTTAGGCGCATGCAGCACGCCGCTCCGCTCTGTGTTACACTCTAACATTTAAACTCGCGGAATTAGTTTTTTTAAACTCATGATTTTTGAAATGTTTGCACGCTCTGCATGGATTATTTTCATTCAAATTGATGAAGTTCATGGTTTAATAACACTGATTCCGATGTAAAATTAAAATCGACTTCAACTTAACATCCCAAAAGTAAATTACGTACACTTTTTTAGGAATCTGAAAATTACAAAAAGTGTCTATGTGCCATTTTGATTCCACATTATATATAGTATGAAAAACCTTATTTTTTTTACTACAGTAAAATTTCCTAGGTGTTCTTGTTCATTTGTCTTTCGTTGTGGTAGTTAGCTGCTTTTTTGTTCTTTTTTTGTTGTCCTCTTATTTTTTTCGATCCATGAAAAAAAAAGGTAGGGGTTAGGTCGACACAGGTACACTGGTAAAAAACACATTGGATCTAGAGTCCAGACTCTTAAAAACATTGACAAGAAAAATTACTCTTGATTCAATCAGAATCTAGCTTAAATCAAGAACCATACCTCTTAATTTAAGCGGATTTCGTTTTCATTTGACCAAAAATCCGATTGAATCAAGAGTATTTTTCTTGTCAATGTTTTCAAGAGTCTGGTCTCTAGATCCAATGTGTTTTTTTTCCAGTGTATGATTTTCTTACCAGGCTCTAGGCTCCAGGTATGATTTTCTTTAAGCAGGCCAAGCAAAATAACTTACAAACTCAACTCTGCAACAAATAACTCGGATATCTTCTCTGTTCCGCCTTTTAGTCAGTCTCGAAGATGCTCGAAGGAGTCGCTCAAACTGGCGACTGGCTCTGCTTCGAGGAATTTTCCGACGTGAGCGAATCAGCAGCATCTCTGATGGCGCAAACCGTCACCGAAATTTTAATGGCCAAGATCCAGCTCCGGCGACGGTAAGCAGGCACGTCTCACAGTGGAACGACCTAATAGCAATGGCGTGGCGTGAATTGCGATGTATCGATTGTTATGCCATTTGAACTATGGTAAAGAATCGATTATTAAGGTTTTCACTGCGAACTCCCTGTTTATCGATCCTTTGCCATAGGTTTCAATGGCATAAAAATCGATATATCGTAATCCACGCCACGCCACTGAGATACACCCTTGGGTCACAGAAAAGGGAAGAAAATTAATCAGAAACAGCCTAATTTCCTGCTAGTTTTAACTCGTATTATTTTTCTGAAAAAATTGAGTGTCATAATGTCTCATGACTATTAGTAAATTTTTTCAGATTGAATAAAATGTACTTTCGACATTTTGAAGCATAAACACTCTTTGGTACTCCTGTAAAAACAATTAAAACCTGACAAACAATTGATTACTTGTGATTAAATTCGTCTGTTTGAACGTGTGTAACCACTTACACCAAGAAATCTTCAGCGTTTGATAGTTTTGAGACACTCTCCCTAACTTCTTGTTGAATCAATATCTGGGATCGAATCGATCGGAAATAGCTTTGAAGTCACAGGGCAAGTTTTTGAAGTAAAAGAAATGCCATTTGATTCAAGATTTTATATCGCCTCAATGAAAATTCCTGTCAGACAGAAGCGGATCCAGCAATTTGGCAACACCGGGTCTCCTCCATTTGAACCTATCTTAAGAAATCGAATCTCGCCGGAGAACCTGGCCCCTCCAAAAATCGATACATTTCCATAGGTTTAAATGGAGAAAAACAATGTTGCCAATTTGCTGGGCCCGCCAATGTTGTCTGGGAATTCCCATTCACACAACAGAAAACTTTTCCCCGCGTGGCACGCGCTAGGATGTTTTGAGTCTGATTTTTATGGCGTTGAGCATTAGTAATAATGTACTCCTCTAATTGCGTCTTTTGAAGGTTTACACTAAATGGCCGCGAAGTAAAGCTGCGGGCTTCCTGCTCCATTAGCGTGACAATGAACGTCTCGGTCCAAAATCGTTGCTGTGCCATGTTGCCAGACTGTTTGAAACACTTACTCCGTCAGGTTTCCATCATTAAACCTGATCTAGGTGCGTTACTAGGTCTTCCACACAGCCTATTTTTTTTTCAAATCAATAAGTGGCCGGTAAACAGCACAGCAGAGCAGCGTGCTGCCAGTGCGGAACGCGAACTGGTCCCTACAAACCTAAGGGGATACTTCACGCATTGCGCAATGCTTGAAGTATTCCCTTAGATTTGAAGGCGCTAATGCGCGTTTCGCGCTGGCTGCCCGCCCGCCGCGTCGCGCAGCAGAGTACCACGGCGCTTGAAGAAACTATTTCATACCAGAGGTATTGCACAGTATCATACGAAACTGAAGGCGCTCCAACGTATTAAGAATGACAGGCATCCTTTAAGAGAACGGAGCTTTCCTCACAAAATAAATCAAGATACCACGGCACAAAAGGAGAGCGGTAGTTCAAAATCTCACCTATAGTCCTAGCATTCATATTTAATAACGTTTAGCATTATTTTTGAATTTCATTAGAGAAAAAAGTGACTCAATTTAGACAAAAACATTCTTGAGTATGCCATTTTTCTCAATAAAAGCACTTCGAACTGTATACACCAAATAACGTGCATTTTGTAACGTACCTCTAAAATTAACTTCATCTATTTGTTCAGAAACCATCTTGCGGGGTTTACTGCTATCTGAGGGATTCATCCATTGGCTCTCTCTTGCAGGAAAATTAAAGACAATCATCAAAACCTGCCGTCAATACTTCACGAATGAGAACCATCAATACTTTGGTCTCAGGTAGGTACTTTCAGTTGAAACTCAGTTTGTGTCCAATAGGATAAACCCAGTAAGAAAAAAAAAAAAAAAAAATAATACCTATGGTGAAACTGCAAGAATGCGGATCTTGACTGCGGTGTTTTCACAGTTCTGTTCCTATTTTATTTTTTGAAGTGAGACAGAACCAATATCATGGATTGAAGTTTTCACAGAATATTCTGTATGAGAAGAAGAAAAATCACTGAAATTATCAAAAAACGATGAATTCAGTACTATTCCACGTTGAAATTAAAATATGACAGGAAGTCTCCAACGCCCATCGGCGGATCCAGCAAATTGGCAACATAGTCTTTCCTCCATTTAAACCTATGGAAATGTATCGCTTCTTGGAGAACCAGGTGCTCCGGCAAGAATCGATTATTTAGAATAGGTTTAAATGCAGATAATCCGGCGTTGCCAAATTGCTGGATCCGCCTCTGGCAACGCCGCAAACCGAGATACGCACCTCTGCTGTTTCACCATCGATGTGTTACATGTCTATCGTTTCACCCACTCACATGTCGGTCAAAGCTCTTCGAGGTAAATACTATAGTCATTTTCAGAATGAATATATTGGAAAATTGATACTATACATAACTAAGCAAAGCACAATATCAAGGAAAATATCTAGCAATTAGTTCACAAGGCTTCTTATCAGTTCAATCAAAGTATATGCAGCGGTATAGTCGTATTTTCCTCGAATAAATTTGCGCTCCTCGGTATGTTTTTTGCATATGCGGCGGAATTGAAGGCGGACTTCAAATGAACGAAAAGGTTTACACATGATCTACTGGTTGAGTGAAATTTATGGAGTGAGATTAGTGTGTTTTTCAATGGATTCGTGTGCTCTCTGGAATATTTGTCGCATATAGTAAACTGAAGGCAAACTTCAGGATGACAATACCTACAAACATAATGATGTTTTATTTTTACTGCGGCTATAAATTACCTTCATGCTTCCTGAGTTACTGGAATCAGTAAATAACCGAAATCATACGATTGCAGATTGATCAGACGTATTTTGGATCGAGCTGTTATACTCAAGAATCAGTCTTCAAGCACAACTGAGGAGGATTCACTTCACATGTCTGTTGAACAGGTCGTTCGAGCACAGATTCATCACGAGACAGACTTAAGTATATTCAAAGTACGTATACATTTTCTAAAAATTGTTGAATTTTTCAGCATCGCATAGTGGTCAGCGCCTCTGACTCTCGGTCAATAAATTCCAGGGTCGAAATCTGATAACAGTGATAAGCTTTCACTGAACTGACCACGGAAAAAAAAGAGGTTGGGGTTATGTCCGAACTGTTGGATGATATGGACATTTCCAATTAATTGTGGTATTACCCCAATTTATTGTGATATTACCCCAATTAATTGTGGTACTATCTCAATAAATTGGGTTACTAACCTAAATGTTGCGGTATTAATACAATTAATTAGAAATGTCCATATCATCCAGCAAATTGGGGTAGTACCACAATTTTAGGGGATAACCCCTGACACTTTTTTATCCGTGACTGATGGACTTGTGAAGACAAATTCACCTTCGACCTTAATCCCTGAAAATTTGAAGACATAGAGCATGGGCGTTCCTGTCCTAATGTCTAAAGGCAACATACAGAAACCATTGGTGTTAGGAGATCTCTAACGGAATATGAGAAAAAAACAAAATCGTAAAATTTCCTGAGTACCATCCGCTTCTCCAGGAATAGTGATTTCACCTTACCAATTTATCCCATAATGTGAATTCTGCAATTTTCACCGAAAATTAAAACTTTGAAGAGATCAGTTGTATACGAGAGATATGATGAAAATTTGAGGTTTTGTTAAGGTTACTTTTCTACGTAAAGTAATGTTAAACACATTAGAAATGTCTAAAATCTACGCTGAAATTTAAAACTTTGTTTTTGCTCAGTGTGTAATTTCTCCTGTGCCCATCTGCGTGTCTGTCGATCGGTTCTTATCATTAAAAACTTTTGGAGAAGAATATAAGAAAAGAAAAAGAGAGAGAAATAAATTATTTAACAAAGTTTTATGAAAAATTATGTGAACACCAAGTTGAGAGGATACTAAAGTTGAACCCGTTTTCAAAACATTTCTGAGGACTTCTCATTGCCCGGTGAGGAGGAGCCATATCTTTTTAAGAAGCGGTAGTACATCACCCGCCTCACGGCAGCTCATAACGTGGTTTTTTTGGACAGTTCCAACCGAACTTTTCAATTTGGCAGCTAGGATCCACCCAAACACCACGTCGCTGTAAATCTTTATCCACCTGACCATCGTCTTGATCTTCCGTTGGCAGCTCTCGCTGTGAGAAAACAGAACTCATTCAATTAAAAACCGCAGAAAACCGTAGTCGGTAGGTACTGTAATAAAAATGAAATGTTCGAGCTTTTTATTCAGCTTATAAAGTCATATATTGGCTGAATTGTTTTGAAAATGGACCACTAGACAAGGTACGAATTTCAGAATTCTGATACATGTTTCGTAACCAAAATTTCATGTAGAACACGGCGCGCACAATAAAAATTACCGAAATCAACTCCTTACGAAGATATTTAATGATTCTTGATGCGTGAATTCAAACCACCCGCTCATGAAAACTCAATGCTCTATGTGATTCACATCGTGCGCTAAACGTTATCATGAGTCTCTGCGATGTAAAAATCTGGCAACCTCAATCTTGACGCTATGGCTCAGCTATAGAAAATTGCCGACAGTTTGAACAACACATGGTGGGAAATGAACATTGCTCGATTGAGAAGCTTGCTGAAACCCTTTTAGTGCGCAATTTGACGCACGTAGAGCTTTGAATTTCTTGTGAGCGGGCAGTTCAAATTCCTCGTAACCAATGTGAAATAAAAACGTTAATATCTTCGTTGGGAGTTGGTTTCAGTAATTTTCGTTGTGTGAATCGTGTTCTACGTGAAGTTCTGGTTAAGAAACATGTATGTATCAGATCGCTTAAATTCGTACCTTGTCTAGTGGTCCATTCTGTAAAAGCCTTAACTGAAACGTACAATTGATTAGACTACGAAATCATCACTGGGGCGTGCACCTCCTGACCGCTTTGCGGTCCAACCCCCCAAGCGTTAGGTACGCGTTGCCCTCGTGATTTTATATAATTGTGTAAGATTTTTTTCGTTTCTTGCATTTTGGTTTACTATGTAGTGGTGGTAACTGCGCCCCATTAGGACTAGTTTGGTACTGCATTTGAGCGAAATCAACCCAGCGGTTTAAGAATGACAAGCTTTGAACTTTCATGGCGGGCGGGACAGAGAGCGGTCGCACAATAGGTTAGGAGAAGCAAAATTTTTATCCGATAACCAAGAGATTGGTAGCGCAGCCACCGCAATGCCGGCGCGGGCGCCGGCTTGAGCGAGAAAGTCGTTTGCGGTCCTCGCGTCACACCGCGAGACGCCACACACAAATTTGCCAAGGCAAATTTTTTATTATGAAGTTAGACATTAGGTATTTATAAATTCCCCACAGGAACAATCTTAAAAAGAGTTATCATTATGTTTTAAAGGTGAAACTCCTGAAATACCTTCTCCAAGTCTAGGCTTCTTTTGGATAGAGATTCCGTTTCCAATCTGGGTGCGGGCATTGCATGAGTCACAAACTGTGGAAGAAAAGAAGAAAAAAGTTACATTATCAATTGCCTGTAATACTGCCGTGCTTACAATTAGTTTAAAACGCAGTATAAGCATCCGAATGTTGCCAAATTTTTTATTTGAAAATATGGATTTTTCAAGAAAGTGATGAATATTTTTCCTAAAAATTTTCAGGCTTTCTAGATCAAATTATGAACTAAATCCTGTGAAAAATTGGAGGAGAAATGTTCACAAATTTTCCTGAAAACTCGTGTTTTGTCAAAGGAAATTTGGCAACGCCTGAGGGCTCATACGACGCTCTTCCTTAGTACGGCAGAACAGACGAAGGGATCTGCCCACGACGGACTATCACGGAGCGAATATCACGATGTTGACAGCATGCCTCCTCGATGGGAATACATTTGGCTATCCAAATACTCAAAACCAAAATCTGCTTAGAATGAATTTTGCCAAGTCCAGATTTCACTGTACTAGAATTTTTTCAAGCATCTCGCTTTTTCTGTTAAGTAGAAACACGGAACAAATTAGGTGCATTCCAAAGAGAAAAGTCTATCTTCATGGGCAGATTTAAATAAGAACCTATCTTTTAAGAGATAAATTGGGCTTTAGGATTGGAATTCAGAGGCCAACTTTAGGCTAATTTGCATCAACTTTTAGATGTAGTGTAGATGCAATTTAAATCGATATTTGCGAAACTGATCTTACGATTCTCCATGAGCTGTTTACTAGTGATGAAATGAGTTTGACAGGCAGAAACTGACGGATACTTTCAATATTGTGTGCATTTTCTCTTACCTCACAAGAAAACCTGAATGGTTGACCAGATTTTATTTTTACAAGAAAATATGCATTTGGCAGAGAAGACATTGCATAATTTTAGCGTACTGGAATGTACCTAGCCTCTCCCTGCTAAACTTGATTCAAAGAATACTTAAAATTCATCATTTCAAGGTGATTTGATGGACGCTATATTTTGTGTCAGAACGACGAGCAATATATCGCATCGATTGGTTCCATTTTTTCAGCTACTCATCATTTTCCTCGAACTTCGAGATCGCAATCTGTTGTCAGGAGACTATAGAATTCATTTATCAATTTTGAAAAACAAATTCAACATAATAGAGGCGTGGTTTTTTCAGAGGAAAAATATCGCATTCGATACTGATATCGAAACTGCACTCGAATGCGATATTTTCCCTTCAAAAGAACCACGCCTTTATTACGTTGAAATTTTCTGTCGAAATTGGTAAGGGAATTCTTTAGTCTCCTGGCAAAAGAATTGCGATCTCAAAATTCGAGAAAAAATGATGAGTATCTCATCATTTTTCTCGAACTTCGAGATCGCAATCTGTTGTCAGGAGACTATAGAATTGTTGTCAGGAGACTATAGAATTCATTTATCAATTTTGAAAAACAAATTCAACATAATAGAGGCGTGGTTTTTTCAGAGGAAAAATATCGCATTCGATACTGATATCGAAACTGCACTCGAATGCGATATTTTCCCTCTAAAAGAACCACGCCTTTATTACGTTGAAATTTTCTGTCGAAATTGGTAAGGGAATTCTTTAGTCTCCTGGCAAAAGAATTGCGATCTCAAAATTCGAGAAAAAATGATGAGTAGCTGAAAAAATGGAACCAGTCGATGCGATATATCGCATGTCGTTCTGACACAATAGATAGCGTTCATCGAATCGTCTTAATTACATAAATTATAATCAAAACTTACGCAAAAGACCGCGAGTAGCACAATCCATTTCAAAAACATTTTAATCTGACCACGCACCGATTTTTAAACTAGTGTCACCTCGAGTTACTGTAATTTCTTGGTGGAAATCTGATGTTATATACTCAAGCATTCATGCTCATTTCCTCGTTTCCATATTAGTTTTCCATTCGTAATTTGTTGATACAGTTGAGTTTCATACGTTCAGGGATACGGAAACACGTGCACACGCAAAGATATAGGTTGAAGCCGAGGTTAACAATCATGAATCACTGTCGTGGAAATACCCCGCAGAAACTCAAAATGTATTCATGTACATATATACACATTTAAGACGCTGAATCAGCGCACCAGAGAGCTCTGCGACTCCCAAAGGACCACTAGACAAGGTACGAATTTAACCATTCTGATATATGTTTCTTAACCAGAATTTCACGTAGAACACGATTCGCACAACGAAAACTAATGAAACAAACTCCAAACGAAGATATTAACGTTTTTATTTCAGATCGGTTTCGAGGAATTTGAACTGCCCGCTCATAAGAAACTCAAAGCTCTAAGTGAGTCAAATCGCGCACTACAACGGTTTCAACAAGCTTCTCCATCGAGTAATGTTCATTTCCCACCATGTGTTGTTCAAAATATAAGCAATTTTCTACAGCTGAGCCAAAGCGTCAAGATTGAGGTCGCCAGATTTTTATATCGCAGAGACTGTCATGATAAACGTTTAGCGCGCGATGTGAATAACGTATAGATCATTGAGTTTTCATGAGCGGGTTGTTTGAATTCACGCATCAAGATTCATTAAATATCTTTGGAAAGAGTTGATTTCGGTAATTTTCGTTGTGCGCGTCGTATTCTACGTGAAATTTTGGTTCAGAAACATGTATCAGAATGCTGAAATTCGTACCTTGTCTAAAGGTCCATTGCCGATGACACAGACATTAGCTCCAAAAGATCAATATGGAAATGACACACCTCCTGAACTCTTTCTTCATCCCTGTTGCTAAAATTTCACACCTTACTGTGGATCGAGTCAATCAGAACGGTCGGACATGAAGTGCTGATGTTCATTTCGTCACATTTTAAACTTTGAGGGTTGATTCTAAAGAAAAATTTCACGGGGAAACCAATGGAGATGTTGCATGTGTGAGGGATTTGCAATTTGACCATTGATTCTTATGTAAAAGTTCGCAAGAAACACGATGGTGCCACTGGTTTTCAGTTTTGGAGTCCCCAAATAAAGTGGCAACCCTGCTTATGTATTTGCTCCCTATCTTTGCATGGAGAGTTCGTTTTGATGTAGAGGTGGACTCTCAGGGTAAGGTGGGATGTCCCCTCCATTTTGGCCTCAACTTGAGAGCCTTTTTTGAGATTGGGAGATGATTTCAGAGAAAACCAGTGGCACCATCGTGTTTCTCGCGAACTTTTACATAAGAATCAGTGGTCAAATCGCAAATCCCTCACACATGCAACATCTCCATTAAACCAGTTTTAGAACCTCAAAGTTTTGTGTAAACGGCGTTGTGAGTTTTAAAAGGTCCCAAAGTCTGTCCGACCTCTCTCATTGACTCGATCCACTGTTGCCGCGTGTTTTCTTATTAAAGCATGACCTAAGTCGTAAGCCTTGTATTATATCTGTAAAGTCGGCTAACAGCTCAACTTTTGTTTTGGCATTATGAGTAGCCGAAAACCGAAAAATCTCAATAAAAATTACTAATTAATTTTGTTCCAGAGCATCATCGATGGAATCTTTGCCACTAAAACGAGCATCTCTGAGGACTTAGGAGCCTCGAAAAAACGAGGCCCAATAAGAGAGGCGATGGCAACTTTGGACCTGGAGCCCGAGGAGTACGTCGTCAGGAAAGTTCTGGAGCTGTGTGACGTCATGGAGGCCCAGCCGGCGACGATAGTTTCCGGTTGTCCGGGAGCCGGTAAAACAACGATAATTAACGTAAGCTCGTAATCAGAGCAACGGCTCGTCCTCAGCCGTCATTTCGTTTCCCCTCTGACGTAAGAACGTATCTCGGTTTTAGCTTGAGTTCTATTATCTGTGTATTTTAATGGTTCCTCGGACTCAAGTAGAAATTGAGATACGCCATTGCGTCAAAAGAGTGACGACTTGATGCCTTCCTACCAGTGGCGTGGCGTGATATGCGATGTATCGATGGTTATACCATTTAAACCTATGGAAAAGGATCGGTAAACAGGGTGTTCGCAGCGAACACCTTAATAATCGATTCTTTACCGTAGGTTTAAATGGAATAACAATCGATTTATCGCAATTCACGCCACGCCATTGCTTCCTGCTACCTCGCCAACTTGACGCTTTATCCTGCCGTGCTAAGGAAAAACGCCGGATGAAAATTCTAGAGTTGCCAAATTTCCCCGAATAAAACATGTATTTTAGAGGAAAGTTATGCATATCTTTCCTCGAGATTTTCAGATGTTCTACATTAAAGCGTGAACAAAATTGACTGAAAGTTTTGAGGAAAAACATTCACGATTTTCTCAGTACATTTGGTTTATCTTGAAGGAAATATGGCAACGTCTGGGGGTTCATACGGCGTTCTTCCTTAGCACGACAGTATTAGTGTCGGTATTTTTTTCAGTCGGGGGACTTCTCGTTTTGGTTTAATTATATTCTTGGAGTGATAATCGATTTTCTAGAATTGAGGTTGATTCAAAATCAGGTCGCTCGCTGGAAAAAAAAGTATCTTGGATCTAGAATCCAGACTCTTAAAGACAAGAGAAAATACTATTGATTCAGTCAGATTTTTGCTTGAATTGAGAGGCAAGCCTCTTATATTAAGCAGATTTCCTTTTGATTCAAGCAAAAATGCAATGAAATCAAGAGTATCATTTTTGTCAAATTTGTCAAAAAATCTGTTGTTTATGGTGGAGTTACTAATACTGAGTAAACGGTATGCTTGATACGTCATAAAATGCATCTTCCGTGACGGGTTGACGGTAAAAAATATTGTGAAAAAATTCACTCAGTTGCTAAAAAAAGTTACTTAATCGCATTTTTCTCTCCACGCGCTGAAAACTTAGAAACCTTCATCAAAACCAACAAATCTTGATTCTTTATTTTAATTTTTGGAGGGGTATTCCGTCTGCAAACATCGAAAAACTCTAAAAAAAAACCTGAGCTTTGGAACATTTTATTCTTGACGTATTATCGTGGGGTCAAAAGCACGGTTTTGATGAAAAATGTTTATTTGTTTTCATTAAAGGTGCTGAAAGTGGCTTTAGATAGACTTAATGCAAACTCAGAAGAATCGGGTCTCATAGAAAAAGTAATAAAACGCACTTTCCACCCCACATCGATGAACAACGACGAGCTGTTCGGTCGATTTGACTCGAAGAAGACTGCATGGCAAGATGGTGTGTTCGGAAAACTTCTCAAAGACGCTGCGCAGGTAAGGTTACATAAGGGGAAGAATTGTGCTAAAAAAAATACTTTCGTGGCTCCAAAAAATTTTAGAAGGCATTTTCTGAAAAGGGGCAAGAATTCTAAGATTTATCCTGCCGTGCTGAGGAAGAAATTCGTACGAGCATTCAGTCGTCGGCGTATTTCCTCCAATAAATCGGTGAAAACGTAATATTTATTCCCGTTTGTGACACTGTGAGAGCATAAAGTACGGGGACCAATTAGAAATGTATTCACATTTTCTTTACTCTCAGTATAAAGGGACTCTACCTCCTGAGACCCAGATTTTTCACAATTTTTACATGCGAAGCTTCAGTCCTAAGTCCAATAATTTAACTTTTCGCATTTTTAGCTTTCATACCATCAAAATGGCAAAAAAGTTTATTTTACCCTGCAGCATAAAATAGAACATTAGAATTCGCCTATAAGGCATTCAATGTTGTCAGTTCAGCGCTCTGGCGACTCAAATTAGAACTTGAAATGCGAAGATTTGATTTGCTGCCGGATCTCTGACACTACTGAAATAAACGACAAGACATCTTGACCAAGGCTTTCAGAGGGTCAATTAAGAGGCTTGGCTCTCGATTCAATAATTGAATCAAGAGTACTTTTTCTCGCAAAATTGGTCAAAAGTCAAGGAATTGTGAGGATCCAAAAGATTTTTTTTTTTTTTTTCAGTGCGAAATGTAGCCGGCGCCCAAGTTTCTGGGATTCCGTGCAGGGCTCTCCGAAGAAGTAAACTTCATATTAACAAAATTTTGATTTTTAATCAACAACCTATATTTTATGCGTATAAACTGTGCATGGCTTTACAATGGTTTCAGAACCAATCGGCAAATTATTGGTGGGTCATATGCGATGGGCCAATTGACGGTAATTGGACGGAGAACCTGTTCACGCTGATGGACGATGGTGGTGTTCTACATCTCTCAAATAATGAGATGGTCAGGAGGGACTCCAAGGTAACGGTGATTTTGAGAGTTATAACTGTACTGCCGTGCTAAGGAAGAACACCGTATGAGCATTCAGACGTTGTCGCAAGGCCGGATTTAGGGGGTGGCCACATGGGCCGTGGCCCATGGCGGCAAACTTAGGGGGCGGCAAATTTTGCAATGTTTTAAATGTAGGTATAAAAAAATCGGATTCAGAAAAAAAAATTCAAGCGAGGAGAGGCGACAATATCCATCATTTCCTGATAGTATTGTAATTTCTAATTTTGTCGTCTTTCTGTGATACAGGGGACAGCACCTTTAATTATTCAAATTAAGAGAGAAACCAAACACGCAATTTGGCCTGGAACGGCGCGGCGCAGAGAGCAATGATGACGAGGATTTGAGATGAAAAGGAGATTCCCTCGGCGCAGCGGTCGGCGTGTAACACATATTAGCGGCTAGCGCCTACAAGACTGCATGAATACTTCACGCTTCACGCATTGTGTCAAACACAAAGCGGCCAGCAGCGGTTGGCGTTAAACGCATAGCGCCTACAAGACTGCATGAATACTTCACGCATTGCGCCAAACACAGTAAGGCCAGCGCGGCGCGGCGGTGGAAGTTAAAATATTTAACCGTATATATGTTTCTTCTTTCATAATTTTTTCGTTCATTTCTTATGAATCGAAGGCCTTGTCCACACAGAAATAGGTTTACAGAACTTGACTATCGCGCCAAGTTCCATGAGCTTTTGCTAGTAGTGTTGACAGGGCTCTCGCAAAAAATGTGTCCAACACGAGTAAACGCGTCTTATGCACCCCACCCCTCTCCCTTCAGCACGTTCACTTGATGGTTTTTATTGATGTTTCAAAACGAATGAGAAGGGGGCGGCAAAATACAAGCGGCCCATGGACGGCGAGTGGGTAAATCCGGCCCTGCGACCCTGCGTTGCCGTATTCCCTTCAATGAACAACGAATTTACTGGGAAAATTCTGAATATTTTTCCCACAATTTTTCAACAAATTCAATGTAATAAATGCGTGGTTTTCTTAGAGGAAATATATCGCTTTTGATACTGATATTGACACTGCACTCGAATGCTATATTTTTCCTCTGGAAAAACCACGCATTTATTACATTGAATTTGTTTGTCAAAATTGGTAAGTGTATTCTTTAGTCTCCTGACAACAGAATTGCGATCTCAAAATTTGAAAAAATGACAAGGATAGCTTAAATTATAGAACGAATCGATGCGATTTATCGCACGTCCCTCTGACACACAAAATGGCGTCCGTCGAATCACCTTAAGTTCAACAGAAGCTTGCATATAATTTATTTATTATGTATCTTCTTCGATATTTTTCACCAGGTTAGGATTCTTTTCGAAGTGGAGGATTTCTCAAGTGCGTCCCCCGGGCTGGTCAGCCGCTGCTGTTTGGTGCACGTGATAAACCCGGAGCCGGCTTGGTCCCGTTGTGCGGGTAGCATACGCTCCTGGGCGTCGAGACTCCTCAAGAAACAGATTCTAATGAAGGCCGCTAACAAAGCTTTGCTGGTGGACCTGTTCGATAAATTCCTGCGGTCGGCCGTGGATTTCATCGCTCAGAATTGCGTCTCTGCGGTCGCCACGATTACCCAGGTTGGCAGTTTGAGCTACGTGTCAGTGGCGTGGCGTGTTTTGCGATATATCGACTGTTGTGCCATTTAAACCTATGGAAAAGGATCGATAAACAGGGTGTTCGCAGCGAACACCTTAATAATCGATTATTTACCATAGGTTTAAATGGCTTAACAATCGATACATCGCAAAGCACGCCACACCACTGCTACATGTGCGTACGTGCGAAAGCGTCGCAGTGTTGAGGAGTAACGTCTTATGAGCACTACACCGCTGCCAAACCCCCAATGAAATATTTATTTGTTAAGATACTTGTGAATGTTTTTCCTTGAAATGTTCAGATACTTCAAATTAAAGTCTGAGTTGACTTTTTCTGAATATCTGAAGGAAAAATAATTGACAAGTTGCCCAAAAATTCATGTTTTACAACGAAATTTGGCAACGATCCAGGGCTCCTGTAGAGTTTTTTCTCAAAGTGGCTTAACAGATGATTCAATGAAATATCAATGACCCCACGGTTGGAATAATTCAGTTTTATTAATTGAAAAACGTTTTATTTATTTATTTTGTTTTCATTTTTTGTACTTAAATAATGTTTATTATGATTGCGTCTTTTGCTAATTTTAATTTACGTTATTACTCTTTTTCTTGTATTATTATTGGTTGAATTTTATTTTATGTTTGATCCGGCAGATTAATTTAGTATCCCAATTAACCGGGCAGATTAATGTTGTTTTTCATTTCATATTTTATATTTTGAATAAATATCTAATCTTATCTTCGTCTATATCTATGTGAAAAATATTTCATTCGTTTCACTCAATAATACATCTATTTCCCTCCAGCCGCTCATCGACAAGATCAAAGGAGTCTGCGCCCTGATAGAGGCCCTCCTGGTGGACTTGAAATGTTGCAACGGGAAATCCTCCGTCAACGAAACGACCATTCGCCAAAGCTTTATCTTCAGCGCTCTTTGGGGACTTGGTGGGGAACTGGACTCGGCATCCAAGCGAAAGTTCGAGACTTTCGTCCGCGAGCAATTCCCCGAGTACTCGGACTCGTTCGCGAACATCAACAACTTGTGGACGAGTTTTCTGGACCTGAAGCAGCAGAGCTTCGTGGAGTGGAGCGGGTCCCTGCTAGAGGTCACGTTCGACAGGGCCGTTTCCTTGAGCCGCCAGTTCGTCCCCAGTGTTGATACCATGGCTCTCCACTACGTTGCCGAGAAGATGCTAGCCATGGATCGCCCTGTTCTCATCGTTGGACCGACGGGTAAATCAATCTGACATTCACACGCACGGACAAAACGGATCCAAATGCCAAAATACGAATGGAGATGTTGCAATGTTGCATGTGTGAGGAATTTGCGATTTGACTATTGATTCTGATGTCAAAGTTCGCGAGAAACACGATGGCGCCACTGGTTTTCTCTGAAATCATCTTCCAAGCTCAAAAAAAGCTCTCAAAGTGAGGCAAAAATGGAGGGGATATCCCACCCTACCTTGATAGTCCACCTCTACAACAAAACAAATTCTCCATGCAAAGATAGGGCGCAAATACATTGACAGGGCTGCCACTTTATTTGGGGACTCCAAAACTGAAAACACGGCAACCCTGCTAATATATTTGCTCCTTATCTTTGCATGGAGAGTTTGTCTTGATGTAGACGAGGACTCTCAGGATAGCGTGGGAAATCCCCTCCATTTTGGCCTCGACTTGAGAGCTTTTTCTGAGCTTGGGAGATGACTTCAGAGAAAACCAGTGGCACCATCGTGTTTCTCGCGAACTTTTACATAAGAATCAATGGTCAAATCGAAAAACCCTCACACATGCAACATCCCCATTGCTGTAGCTCTTGGCAAACTCTGAAATGCACTCCTTGGCTATAGGATATTTCGTCAACGATTTTTTGTCCACGCACCTGTTCTTTCTAGTAGTTTAAGTCCACGCGTTTTTTCGGGGCTTTTATTTCGCGAGGAAGGTGTTGCACAGTATCATACGAGATTGAAGGCACCCCAAAGTATCATGATTGATGGCATCTTTTGAAAGCAAGAAGTTCCCTCGCAAATAATTAAATGGAGTGACGAAGACAAAATGTGAGCGGTAGTAAAAGAACTTACAAAGTCCTGGTATCTGTATTCAATAACGTATACCATGATTTTTGAACTTCATCAGAAGAAAAAGTGAGTTGATCGATCAGGAATACGCTCCAATTTACCGCCGAGAAGATTTCCTTATGAATCAATAAAAAAGGTAATGCTTGCGTAAAGGAATAATGCTTATATAAAAAGAAAAGCCACTTACTTCAAGCAAAAACCCGCTTTCATTCAGCTATTTTATTCTTGATTCAAAATAAAACTTCTTACGGCATACTCAAGAATGTTTCTGCCTATATCGTGTAGATTTTTTCTCTAATGAAATTCAAAAATTATGCTAAACTTATTCAATACGGGTGCTAGGACTTAGTGAGTTTTTGGACAACCGCTCTCTTTTTGTGCCGTAGTATCTTGATCTATTTTGCGAGGAATACTCCGCACTCTTAAAGGGTACCTGTCATTTTTGATACGTTGAAGAGCTTTCAACTCTGTATGATACTGTGAAACACCTCTGTTGCGATCCAGTTGCTTGAAGCGCCGCAGCGCGGCGGGCGAGGATGACTGGCGCGACACGCGCACTAGCGCCTACAAACCTAACAGGGATACTTCACGCATTGCGCAATGCGTGAAGTATCCCTGTTAGGTTTGTAGGCGCTAGTGCGCGTGTCGCGCTGGCAGCAGTTGCGTGCTCATATTCTTGTTTCAATTTTTGAATTTTAGCTTTTGTTCCAGTTGAGAATGGGTAGGTATGTAATTGGCCCGAAACGTCTTTGTTGTGTTTATTTACTCTGTTTTTAACCTTGTAAACCCATTTGCTTTGTATTTCTTATATTTTTTTGTCATGCATTTATATTGAAG
This sequence comes from Bemisia tabaci, assembly GCF_001854935.1. Classification (NCBI taxonomy): domain Eukaryota; kingdom Metazoa; phylum Arthropoda; class Insecta; order Hemiptera; family Aleyrodidae; genus Bemisia; species Bemisia tabaci. The sequence continues at coordinate 264,335 of NW_017549178.1, forward strand.
ATAATCAATCTTCCTATAATTTGCAAGACTCGCCACTGCCTCCGATAAGCCAGTAGTATGATTTGCAGGTTAATATTTAAAAATTCATCTAGGTTGTGGCAAATCGAAGCTGTGCAACGCTCTGGTGAAAAGGTCGAAAAAAACAGAGTTGTGGACCACTCAAAATGTTCACCTTTCAAGGTTCACTGGGGCAGCTGAGGTTCGTAGGAGTTTGAGGATGAAACTGGTCAAAAAAGCTGGCAATAGTTTGGGCGCTCCGAATAAGAAAAAAATGCTTTTCTTCATTGAAAATGTGACCACTCCAGCTCAAAATGGCAATGACAGCTCTTCGGTGGAAATACTACGGTTTGTGGACTATTCCTCTAATCTGCTGTGCTAAGGAAAAACGCCGTATGAACCTTCGTCAGTTGCCAAATTTCCTTTGATAAAATATGAATTTTCAGGAAAACTTGTAAATATTCTCCGTTTAATTATTCATATTTTTTTTTAATTAGATCAAAAATATCTGAAAGTTTCGAGAAGAAAATTCATAACTCTCCTCAAAAAAATTTATTGGAGGAAGTTGGGCAACTCTTGAATGTTTGTGCGGTGTATTTCTTTAGCACGGCACGTTAGTTCGAAAAACGTGGAGAGAGAACTTTCCATGATATCTTACCATGGATTATCAGTTGAGCAAAATTATTTAAATTAATGAATATGAAAACTTTTCTTCGAAATATTTAAATAAGTTCTCTTAAATGTTCTTGCAGGGGTCCAAAATATACTCATTTTTTGTAAAAACAATTACTAGGTTATCTGATCGACTCAAAAGCTAGCACGATTGTCATTTCAAACCCGTTTATTTTTTCTCATCTGAAACAAAGTATTGTAATAATTTGATGGAAATTCTGATTATATTACTACCAGAAATTTGAGTTTCCCGTCGAAAAATACCGCGTAATACCGAGTTTCAGCGAACTCGAACGAAGAGAAACCGAGGTAGCATATTAGGCCACGTCCGCCATCTTGGATTTGAGAATTTTTAAAAATTGACTAATAATTCGAGTTTCTCGTCGAAAAATACCTCCTGACACCAAATTTCAGGAAAATCCATCGAACAGGAGCCGAGATAGCATTTTAAGCCATTTCGGATTTTCGAATTTTGAATTTCTTGAATTTTGACAGATTTTGATTAAAACCCGTGATCCCCAAAATCAAAGCTCAGATTTGGATTCCTCGTAATAAATCGATGCGATTTCATGTATTATACCCTGACACCGAATTTCAGGAGAATCCATCGAACAGGAGCCGAGATGGCATTTTAAGCCTCTTCAGTCAATTCGCATTTTTGAGGTTGAGAAATTTTACTTAAAACGCGTGATACCCAAAATCGAAGTTCAGATTCGGATCCCTCGTAAAAAACCGATGCGATTCCATTTATCATACCCTGACACCAAATTTCAGAGAAATCCGTCGAACAGGAGCCGAGATGGCATTTTGAGCCACGTCAGTCATTTAAGATTTTCGATTTTAGAAAATTTGACTTATAACGCGTGATACCCGAAATCAAAGTTCAGATTCGGATTCCTCGTTAAGAATTAATACAATTTCATGTGTCATACCCGAGCATAGCGTGAAGGAAAGAGACGTAACGTAGACATACTGATTCGACCATATGAATCGAACGGTGCAACATGGATAGTGCTCAAGGCCTAGATACACACGGCGATTAATCGCCGCGATTGCAATCGCGGCGTTTAAACGCAGGTGTATTCGGTCAATCGCCGCGACGGGCGAGTGAAATTCTCGGAATTTCTCNCTGTCCACAATGCTCTCTTGCCATGCCCGCGGCTCATGACTCCCGCGTTCAGTTGGCACATAGGTCTCTTTGATAGAATGCAATATCCCGCTTTTCCAATTCTTCAAAAGGAACCACGCCCACTTTTACATTGCTTCTTATGCAGATTTCTGGAGCATACCCCATATTTCTCACCGCCACATAGGTCTGTTTGGTAGAAATACGTCCAATTTATCTTCAGGAATTCCTCGGGACGATACCAAACGCTTAGCGCCGGCTCCTCACCGTTCGGTTGCATCTCGGGCGACCGGCGCGGCGAGGAGCAAGAGTAAAATTAATGTATCCTCCACGCCTGCGGTGACCGCTTTCTCTTCATATTTATTCATAGTTTTGACCACATGATTGAACTGTGTTTGAGTTAGTATTTGAATGAGCGATCTGGCAGTTTTTACAGGATGATTAAAATAAATAAGCGGGTAGAAATAAGATATCTTTCAAATCAGGGATTAAATACAGAAAATCCAGATAAAAGGGCATTAAAGCTGACACGAAACGAAAATACCGGCAGGACGTTTTGGCAAAATTACTCGCTCATTCCCAACAAGAGAAAAAGCTGAAAACAAAAATTCAAAAGAAGGAGATGAGCGCAGAACTGTTACATTAGGTCGAAAGGTCAATCTTTCCATCGTTCTGGTGCATCTGACTCTCAGGGGCACGACAATACCGGTCACAAAACTGGCAGTTTAAAAAACGCCTTCAAGTACTTCGTGATACCTCCCGCATTCCGGAGAGTACGTATAGTTGTATCATTGCGCCTTACAAATGTGACCGGCGGAAGAGTGAAATGATTATAGCCTCCACGCCTGCGATGACCGCTTTCCCTTGATATTTTTACATAGTTTTGACCGCATAATTGAACTGTGTTTAAGTTAGTATTTGAATGAGCGAGCCGGCAGTTTTTACAGGATGATTAAAATAAATAAGCGGGTAGAAATAAGATATCTTTCAAATCAGGGATTAAATACAGAAAATCCAGATAAAAGGGCTTTAAAGCTGAAACGAAACGAAAACATCGGCAGGAGGTTTTGGCAAAATTATTCGCTCATTCCCAGCAAGAGAAAAAGCTGAAAACAAAAATTCAAAACAAGGAGATGAGCGCAGAACTTTTGAATTCGGTCGTAAGGTCAACTTTTTCATCGTGCTAATGCGTGTGACTCTCAGCAGCACGACAATCCCGGTCACGAAACTGGCAGTTTAAAACACGCCTTCAAGTGCGGCGTCATACCTGCCGCATTCCGGAGAGTACGTATAATTGTATCATTGCGCCTTACAAATGTGACCGGCGGAAGAAAAAAATTATTGTAGCCTCCACGCCTGCGGTGACCGCTTTCCCTTGATATTTTTTCATAGTTTCGACCGCGTAATTAAACTGTGTCTAAGTTAGGATTTGAATGAGCCATCCGGCAGTTTTTACAGGATGATTAAAGTAAATAAGCGGGTAGAAATAATAGTTTTGTGGGATTTCAAATCAAAGATTGAATACAGAAAATACAGATAAAAGGGCTTTATAGCTGAAAGGAAACGAAAACACCGGCAGGACGTTTTAGCAAAATTACTCGCTCATTCCCAGCAAGAGAAAATGCTGAAAACCAAAATTAAAACAAGGAGATGAGAGCAGAACTGTTGAATTAGGTCGTAAGACCAATCTTTCCATCGTTCTGGGGCGTCTGACTCTCAGCGGCACGACAATCCCGGTCACGAAACTGGCAGTTTAAAAAACGCCTTCAAGTGCGGCGTGATACCTCCCGCATTCCGGAGAGTACGTATAATTGTATCATTGCGCCTTTCAAATGTGACCGGCGGAAGAGTAAAATCATTGTAGCCTCCACGCCTGCGGTGACCGCTTTCCAATGATATTTTTTCATAATTTTGACCACCTGATTAAACTGTGTTTAAGGTGAATCCAGGCTTAGAACTTCGCGATTTGGCCACCACGTCGTGCTGCTCAGAATAGCCGTATATATTTGCCAAAATAATAAAAACCGTAATACTTATTCAAGATTGGGGATCCAGGGGATACAGCAACATACTTGAGGAACATTCAGTTCAAAAATCTTCTCAAAATTCCCAAAAAATAAAGTGGTAACTACGGCGGAAAGTAATTCCAATTGCGGCAATGGGAGAGAGGGAGACAGGACATGAGCGATTCGGTTGCGTGCTCGGCCGCCGCCGCTGAGGTGAAAGTTTCAGTCGCATTTTCTCTGCGCTTGTAAGTCTGATTGTCAATATTTTTGGCTCAAAAAATCAAGCAGAAAATAATCTAGATCTTGTGGATCTGCTTTTTGTAATTTGAACAATCTCAGTAAACGTCGAAGGGAAGTGAAATTCTCAGTGGTGACTGGTGGCACTATCTCTAATCTTGAATTATCCCTAATCGAACCCTGGATTCACCTTAAGATGATATTTGAATGAACGATCCGACAATTTTTTAGGATGATTACAATAAACAAGCGGGTAGAAATAAGAGGTTTCTGGGATTTCAAATCAACGATTGAATACAGAAAATCCAGATAAAAGGGCTTTAAAGCTGAAGCACAACGAAAACACCTGCAGGACGTTTTGGCAAAATTACTCGCTCATTCCCAGCAAGAGAAAAAGCTGAAAACAAAAATTCAAAACAAGGCAATGAGCGCAGAACTGTTGCATTAGGTCGAAAGGTCAATCTTTCCATCGTTCTGGTGCATCTGACTCTCAGCGGCACGACAATACCGGTCACGAAACTGGCAGTTTAAAAAACGCCTTCAAGTGCGGCGTCATACCTCCCGCATTCCGGAGAGTACGTATAGTTGTATCATGGCGCTTTACAAATGTGACCGGCGGAAGAGTAAAATTAATGTAGCCTCCACACCAACGGGACCGCTTTCCCTTGATATTTGATCATATTTTTGACCGCAAAATTAAACTGTGTTTTAGTTAGGATTTGAATGAGCGATCCGGCAGTTTTTATAGGATGATTAAAATAAATAAGCGGGTAGAAATAAAAGGTTTCTGGGATTTCAAATGAACGATTGAATACTGAAAATCAAGATAAAAGGGCTTTAAAGCTGAAGCGAAACGAAAACACCTGCAGGACGTTTTGGCAAAATTACTCGCTCATTTCCCGCAAGAGAAAAAGCTAAAAACAAAAATTCAAAACAAGGAGATGAGCGCAGAACTGTTGAATTAGGTCGTAAGGTCAATCTTTCCATCGTTCTGGTGCGTCTGACTCTCAGCGCACGACAATTCCGGTCACAAAACTGGCAGTTTAAAAAACGCCTTCAAGTACTTCGTGATACCTCCCGCATTCCGGAGAGTACGTATAGTTGTATCATTGCGCCTTACAAATGTGACCGGCGGAAGAGTAAAATGATGGTAGCCTCCACGCCTGCGGTGACCGCTTTCCTATGATATTTTTTCATAGTTTTGACCGCATGATTGAACTGTGTTTAAGTTAGTATTTGAATGAAAGATCTGGCAGTTTATACAGGATGATTAAAGTAAATAAGCGGGTAGAAATACAAGGTTTCTGGGATTTCAAATCAACGATTGAATACGGAAAATCAAAATAAAAGGGCTTTAAAGCTGAAGCGAAACGAAAACACATGCAGGACGTTTTGGCAAAATTACTCGCTCATTTCCCGCAAGAGAAAAAGCTGAAAACAAAAATTCAAAACAAGGAGATGAGCGCAGAACTGTTGAATTCGGTCGTAAGGTCAACTTTTTCATCGTGCTAATGCGTGTGACTCTCAGCAGCACGACAATCCCGGTCACGAAACTGGCAGTTTAAAAAACGCCTTCAAGTGCGGCGTGATACCTGCCGCATTTCGGAGAGTACGTATAGTTGTATCATTGCGCCTTACAAATGTGACCGGCGAAAGAGTAAAATTATTTTAGCCGCCGCGCCTGCGGTGACCGCTTTCCTATAATATTTTTTCATAGTTTTGACCACATGATTGAACTGTGTTTAAGTTAGGATTTGAATGAGCGATCCGGCAGTTTTTACAGGATGATTAAAATAAATAAGCGGGTAGAAATAAGGTATCTTTCAAATCAGGGATTGAATACAGAAAATCCAGATAAAAGGGCTTTAAAGCTGAATTAGGTCGTATGGTCAATTTTTCCATCGTTCAGGTGCTTCTGACTCTCAGCGGCACGACAATCCCGGTCACGAAACTGGCAGTTTAAAAAACGCCTTCAAGCGCGGCGTGATACCTGCCGCATTCCGGAGAGTACGTATAGTTGTATCATTGCGCCTTACAAATGTGACCGGCGCACAGTGCGGCACCCGTTTGGTCGATGCGGACAAAAATCGGCAAAAGACACTTGACTGTAAATAATGAAGATAATAGCACTGACATAGGAAAACCCTTTGGCACTATGAAAGTAAAACACTCGAGGAATAAGAAAATGTTATACCTCAGGTTTTTTTGCGTATTTTTCAAGAAAAGTTCATTCGAAGTTGGCAACCTCGAATAAGCCCTGTGTGAAAAATCTAAAAGGAACGTGAAAAACCCAAACTTCAAATATCTCTGATAGTTGCAGAAAGTCGCAAGATCTTTTTCGTAAAATTGATGTTGGATATCTGAGGATTAAGAAAATGTTAACCACCTAGAGCATTTCGCGTTTCAAGCGAGAAATCTCCATTTGAAGTTGACGTCTTTTTCCCGTGTATTTCTTACGGACCAGTATTTCCCGACCTATTTCCTGTCCACCTTCTACCCACATTTGAGGTAGTTTTGAGCGGAAAATTTGAAAATGAACCATCATAGTGAGTCAGAAATATCTTCAAGATGACAAATTCCGAAAAAAAATTTCAGATATCGAGTTGTGAATTTTTTATTTTTGTCCACAGAGGGCCGCACGCTGCGGCGCGGCGTCGTAGTTCAAAGGGGGAGTATGACAGAATCTATACGCGTCGTTAAACCTTTTTCCTTCACGATATTTTAACATATGATACATGAAATTTCATGAATTTTTCACGAGAAATCCGAATCTGAGCTTAGATTTTGGATATTAAGCGTTTTAATCTATTTAAAATCTTAAGAGAATTTACAGAATTGTCCTTGAAAATTGATCACACATTAGTGTTTTTTTACGTCATTAAACCTCTTTCCTTTGCGCTATTCTAACATATGATACATAAAATCTCATCAATTTTTCACGAGAAATCCGAATCCGAGCTTAGATTTTGGATATTACGCGTATTAATCTATTTAAAATCGTAAGAGAATTTACAGAATTGTCCTTGAAAATTGATCACACATTAGTGATTTTTGACCCCGTTTTTCTTCTACGTTCACGTAATGAAATTAGATCAACAGTTGACTCATCGATTTTTTCGTAAGAAATTTGATTTTCCTTCTCTTCCTTTTTTCTATTAGACAATTACTAGACACAGCGGAACTTTACGCTCCAACCAAAAAAATCCACAAAAAAATTGTAAATTTTACTTTATTGGCGACCCACACTTACAAAAATAGTTTTCGGAGATGCAATAATGGACGTCTTTTGCGTCATTTCTCAATTTTGGGGATGCCAGCTCTCACAGAAGATACAATGAAAGCTATATATAAGGTAAGATTATATTTCCATGCCCTTGTTTCGGAGAATATCAAACAATCAGAAAATTTACCTCCAGGTTGCGTTCCAATTTATCCCTCGGGGCGGTTTTAAAATTTTCAGCAGAGCACTGCCTTGCTAAGGAGAAATGCGATATGAGCCATCAGACGTTGCCAAATTTCCTTTGTTAAGAGATGAATTTTCAGAAAAAATGTGAATATTTTTCCTCCAATTTTTCAGAGAAATTTATTCGCAATTAGATCTAAATTATCTGGAAATTTCGAGAGAAAATACTCAAAATTCTCTTAAAAATAAATATTATATTGGAGGAAATTCGGTGACTCTCGAATGTACATACGGCGTTCTTCCTTAGCACAGTAAAGTAGAGGACAGGAGGGAAGCGCCTTGAAATTTGTAGATATTTTAGTTTCAATTGCGAACAAAATTTTCGACAAATTGGGAAGAAACTATTCGTACGTTTTCCTAGAAATCCTCATTTCATTAGATGAATATTAGGGACCCTGCAAGGCTCATACGACGTTTTTCCATAGCACAGTAGTGTGGGCTTAGGAGCAAGATCCAAGAGGGATCTTCAGGCGTAACGCCTTTTTGCACAATCGAGAAAACAATTATCGTTAAAATTTGCACATCAGTAGTGTTCCCAATGAACTCTTGATTAATTGCAGTCATACCCATCCATTGTAGTGTTTTTATCACTACTTTTGCGGGAAGAAAATTATCACTTATTGTTAAAAATATCGTCATTTTTTTATGGCTGCTGTTCTAAAGCTGACACCACTAACATAATAATGGACCACAAGACAAGGTACAAATTTCAGCACTCTGATACATGTGTCTTCACCAAAATTTCACGTAAACCACGGTGCGCACAACGAAAATCGCCGGAATCAACTCCTCCCGAAGATATTTAATGATTCTTGGTGCGTGAATTGAAACCACTCGCTCATGAAAACTCAATGCTCTACGTGATTCACATCGCGCGCTAAACGTTATCATGGACGTCTCTGCGATAAAAAGATCTGGCACCCTCAATCTTGACGCTTTGGCTCAGCTATAGCAAATTACTTATAGTTTGAAAAACTTATGGTGGGTAATGAACATAGCTCGATTGAGAAGCTTGCTGAAACCGTTGTAGTGCGCAATTTGACTCACGTAGAGCTTTGAGTTCCTTGTGAGCGGGCAGTTCAAATTCCTCGTAACTGATGTGAAATAAAAACGTTAATATCTTCCTTAGGAGTTGGTTTCAGTAATTTTCGTTGCACGAATCGTGTTCTACGCGAAATTCTGGTTAAGAACATAGAGTACATAGAGTCGTAATGTAAGTGGGAGAGCTGGCGCCACTTTTAAGCATTTTCCATGTCCCGAATTCCGAGACTCCTGTGTGACGCCGGGTCACTTTTTCGATACATAATCGATTGTTTGCGATACACGGGTACCCGGCCATCCGATGACAACAACAACAACAACAACAACAACAACAACAACAACAACAACAACAACAACAACAACAACAACAACAACAACAAAGGAGATAGGAATTACCACGTATTCCACACCGCCATTTTGGATCGAAAATGTATCGAAAAAGCGACCCGAACTCGGCGCACACCGGGCTCGGAATTCGTCGAGCAGAACATGGCGCCAGCTCTCCCATTTACATTACGACTCTATGTACTCTATGGTTAAGAAACATGTATCAGAATGCTTAAATTCGTACCTTGTCTAGTGGTCCATTTCAACCATAGTTTTCCCTTAGCGTGGTTCCACTGTACTGCATAAATATAAGTGAGACTGACAACGGTGATTGGTGACCCCAAATTAATAGTTTTTTGATCATTTTACCTTTGTTACTTCTTCGATCACGTTGATTTTCTAGATCTTAGATTTTGGCGATAGCCATTTCGATTCAGACGAGATCATCATCGTCAGGACACATGGTAAACACTAATATTAAAACTTATTAAGTCACATGGTAGACAGTAATATTATTACTTATCAAAACATCCGTAGGTGCACCCGCCGCAATCGCGTCATTCTTAACTTAGAAAGGGCTTCAATTACAAATTTTTCCCAAATTGATAGTTTCCATGACCCCATCATTTGAAGAATATTTTCCTCTGGAAATTCTTGCACTTGTTGATATGGATTGCATTTTGCAAAAAGGAACCACAAGCATTCCAATGCAGCTAAGATTGTGCAACATTTTTCCTTTTGCAAGTAGAAACAGATCATCCAATTAAGTTTTATCTTTACTTCCAATAAACTATGAATTTTAGACGAAAATTACATTCGTAAATTTAATTTTTTTCATGATATCTGTAATTTCTTGCAAAGAATTCAAGTTGCACAAACTTAGCAACATTGGAATGCTCGTGGTTCCTTTTTGCAAAATGCAATCCATATATCCTAGACACAAAATTTTAAATTGATTGGTTTCAGCCCCTCCTGGAAAACTTCCTCTGTGATATGAAACCACTGGCGGAAATAAGCGACACTCTATTGAGTGCAATGACCAACATTTTCAAGGATGTCAGATCAGCTTTCAATGCGGGAGCAACCCCCCATCGGCACGTCTTCAACCCTCACTGCCTATCGGAAATCTACCAAGGGCTGACCCTGGCCGATCCTGCCACCCTGAAACAACCCGCGGACGCTCTAACCATCATCACACACGAGTGCATGCGGGTCTACGGCGATCGACTGGTGACAACCATGGAAAAGAATCAGTTACAGGATCTCATCCAAAAAGTATTTGGCAACCATTTCCCCAATTTAAAGTCCGCGCCGGAAGAGTGCGCCACTTTCACGGACCTCCCGTTCGACCGGAAAGAACGCGTTTACCAAGAGGTCAAAGACTCTGACAAACTGCGGCTCTTCCTGGAGGAGAGTTTGAGCGCGTGGAACGATCTGACGGAGGAACCTATGGATTTGATCTTCTTTCCGGAGGCGATTCGGAGAGTCACTCAGATGAACCGGATGTTCCGCCTCAGGAAACCCTGCATCCTGGTTGGTCCGCAAGGAAGCGGTAGGCGTTCGATTGTCCGACTCGTCTCGTACCTCAATGACTGTGGTTGTGTGGAAGTCGAGGGAAATAATTCTAGCTTGGAGGAAGTCTTGGAAACTCTTCGGTCATGTTACAGGTTTGGCTGCTTTCAATTTTTGCAGGATCTACTATTACTAACATGCCGCTCTCAAAACGCTTCCGTGCGCTCTGCGACACCCAACCGCCACCGATAGTAATCCTGCCAGAGCTCCTCCGGTAAATCGCATCTCCTCATTTCCTGCCATACGAGGTCTGTTAGATTAGAAACCGGATTTGGTCATAACTAGCCCACAATGCGTCCGAATTAGGTTTTTTTTAGCTTACCTGATAGCTGGAAAGGTACTAAAGAACGCTACGTTCACAGATTTTGTTTATTTTGATCAATTCTGTGTCATCTTGAATACGAGTAAGTCAGGTGCGTTTTGCGATTTTCATCATGCGATCATTGATAGAGCAAAGGTTCAACATTAAATTTTGTTTTAAACTCGGTATACCTTGTACCGAAACTTTTGGTATATGCTAAGTAAAGTTTACCATGATCATTGTATGAGATGTTCCCACTCTTTTGAATGGGTTAAACGATTCAAAACTGGTCAGGAGTTCGTCAAAGATGAGGAGCATGGGAATCGACCCTCAACGGCAACTGACATTTGTCACGTGGAAGAAGTGCGGGCAAAAGTGCTCGAAAATGGTCGTTTCGAGCTTGTTGAACAGAGTAATATTTCTGAAGGCTCTGTACATACAATTTTGTAGAATACCTATGTAGACACGCATCGACTTTCAGGTACAGTTGTCCCTTGATTGTTGTCCGTTGAACGAAAATCCAACCCAATGTCAATTTCCCTTTAGCTGCTTGAACGTTCCAACAATGATCCTACATTTTTGGAAAGGATAATTTTCGGTGACAATACTTTAGTGTACGGCTACGATATGGAGACGAAACTCCAATCGTCCTTGTGGGTTGAAAAATGTAGTGCAAGACCGAAAAAAGAGAGTTAAGTTCGGTCAAACATAAAAATCGCAAAACACCCTTGAGGTTGCCTTACTTCAAGCTACATACCAACGAAGCTAATTAGAATTCTTCAAATTTGTGAACGTAGCGTTCTTAAATATATTTTCACCTATCAGAAAAGCTCAAGAAAACGTAATTTGGACGCATTGTGGGCTAGTTATGACCAAAATCCGGTTTCTAATCTAACAGACCTCGTATTCCATCCATCCATGAATAGGCAGGGCAGGGTNGGGGGGGGGGGGGGGGGGAATTCAGAACCTGCCAGTCATCTTTCAGGTGAAACCACATAAGTGTAACGGTGAAATGGAAATATTATGAATTTTGCACATGCATGGGCATGTGCAAAGGATGCCCGATGAAAGGTTGCCTAGGAAGGGTCTAGATTGCCCCCCCCCCCTTGACAGAACACGTAGAGACTAACCTGCCAAATTGTGATTGATGGAATAAGGAAGGAGATAAGGAGATACCATTTGCCGGAAGAGCTCTTGCAGGGTTGCTATCAGTGACGGTTGAGTGTCGCAGAGCTCACGGAAGCACTGTAAGAGCGACATGTTAGTGGTAGTATTTGTATTGGCGCGGTTAAATGGAATCCTGATTGAATCAGCTAGATTGGGTCCGTATAAAGGAGGTTTCTTCATCAAATCCACGTGGTTCCCTTCTGAAATCCGTCACATGAATCCTTATAAAACCCATACATATGGAGTCCACAACACCTTTTCGGAAGAATCTCCACAAGAAATCAATTTGAAAAATTTTAGATGAATTCCAAATTGATTCGATTCCTCTACGACTTTTGGGTTATAGACATTAAAGTCTCTAGATCCGCACACATTCTCACCGAAGAGTGACTGATAAGAGACGTGCCAACATACTCAGTTCATTTACAACAGTTAAAGCACATTGATCTAGTTTAATACACTGACTCGAGATGACATCAGTCATCGTTAATCAAAATTACGTGTCTTAGCTCACAAAAAAAATGTTTAATGCCTCCGGAAAACTTTTCTTTCCCTTAGATAGCGTATAAAAAGTCAGCTCATGTCTTGATAAGTGAAAGTTAGCCTTGAAGTTGCCGTAGTTAAAATCATGCCTGAAAATCTTTGTTTCAGAAACTTTGCGATGAAGAATAAAGACTGCGCCCTGATGATTTCGGTCAGCGAGTCCAACGTTGATCGGTTTCTCGGTGTCATCCATTCATTCGTGAACAGCTTTGTCCCAGGATTATTTGTCGGAGAAGAGTACAGAAAAATAATCGAGAGCTGTCGACCGAAGAGTGGAGAAGGGGACACGACGACTGAGGTCCATGAAGATGACCTCTACACTTCGTTCCTAGCTGAGAAGAGTGCAAGGATCAGGCTGATCATTTGCGTCGATAGTCATGCTAATATAATAGGGAAACTTAAAATGGAGTACGCAGCGGTAATTTTTGCTATTTTCTAAAGGCCTGGATACGCGCTCAAATTTTCATCAATTTCCGATCAAATGGTGACTTGTGGGCACCATCTACCATCATTTTTTACGGCCTGCATGCAAAAATTTGATGGTAGATGATGGAATTTAGGGTCTCATCCGTCACCTGACGTCCACACAGCCGTGCTTATTTCATGCTTATTCCAATCAACACGCTGTTTTAATTAATTTTAGATAACAAATTAGATAACTCTCGACCGCCATTTTTGTCATCATTTTGATCGGAAATTGACGGAAATTTGAGCATGTATCCAGGCCTTAATATGTTTTGTTAGTTCGATGCTTTCATAGCACGCTGAGTTGATTTACAGACTTTGGGGAAATGATGAAATACGTTACATTGTACAAGGATGAATAGGTCTGCAAAAAAGAGATGCAGCCATCTGAATACACTTTTAGAGGACGAATTTGCTCGGAAATCACGTTGAGCACATCAAAAAAGTCTGGAATCCACTCCTCAGCGCGCAAACTGCGTAGTTCATAACAATAACACGCTTTTTTAAATTTACCTTGCCCGCAGAGAGACCTAACCTAAATAAACAAACAATCTTAGAAACTGTTATGAACTCTCCTTGTGGAGGATTTCAATTGATTCAAAGCTTTTGTTTTTGCAAAATAAAGAAAGGCAAAGGGAACAAATGCTTGAAAACCAATGAAATCAAACAATAGAAAAAGTGAGTTAATCGTTCGTTTTTTTGGTTGTTCTTTCTTACTCCTCTGCCTGTGCAAACCTGGTCGACGGTGACTGAGAAAAACTTGAAAAAGTGTGTTGAAAACTACGCCGATTGCACGCTAAGGAGCACTGTTCAGACTATTTTGATGTGCCCAACGTTATTTTTAAGCCAATTTGCTCCTAATTAGTATATTCAATGGCTATATCTCTTGCTTGCAAGTGCAACAGACCCATTGAATATAGACTTCACAATTCAATTTTTGCCAATTTTTTCCATCAATTTGAATGCGATTTAAAATTCAATATTTATTGGAGTGCTATTATATACGGTTTTCTAAAAATGCCCTCGTGGGTTTCAGGACATTCCGTCAACGATTTTCTGTCCGCGTGCCTGTTTTGTCCAGCAGTTTACGTCCACGCGTAAAATAAGAGTTGTGTTGAAAGAAACTATACAAAAATGAATATAAAAGGGGGAAAAAACCAAAAGATAAAAGAAACAATTAAAGTGCTTTGGGGATCATTAAATTTGACACGGAACCACCTTAATATTTACAAAACACATTTTATATTTTCCTTTAATACATTTTTTTCATCAATTTAAATGAGGAAAATCTATGCAGAATGTGCAAAAATTTCAAAATCATGAGCTGAAAAACGCCGACTCCGCGATTTTAAATATTAGAGCCGAACACAGAGCGGAGCGGCGTGCTACCGGCACGAAACGCGCACTAACGCCTTCAAACCTAAGGGAACACTTCACGCATTGCGCAATGCTTGAAGTATCCCCTTCGGTTTGTAGGCGTCAATGCGCGTTTGGAGTTAGCCAGCCGCCCGCCACGCCGCGCCGCAGCGTACTACGGCGCTTCAAGCAACTATTTCACAACACAGGTGTTGCACAGTATCAAACGAAATTGAAGGCGCTCCAACATTTTGAAAATGATAGGCGTCCTTCACGAGTACGGAGCTTTCCTCGCAAGATAAATCAAGCTACTACGGCACGAACTCCCCTGCCGAAAAAAACGCGTAAACATAAACTAGTAGAAGAACCAAGTGTGCAGACAAAAAATCGGTGTCGAAATGTCATTGAACCCCCTCGTGCCTTTTTAATATTTTACAAATCGACGAGGAAAACCGCGTATCTCATTCATCAGCGGATTTAGCAAACTGGCAACATTGTTTCTCTCCATTCAAACCTATGGAAATGTATCGATTCTTGAAGGGGCCAGGTGCTTCACCAACAATCGATTACTTAACATACGTTTCAGTGGAGGAAAAACAATGTTGCCAATTTGCTAGATCCGCCCCTGATCTCATTCGCGGTGTACAAAAATCTACGCTCCCAGTTTATATTCCTTGAGGAGAACCACTCAACATCATATGCATCATCGCTTGGAGTTCTCATGGAATTTTCTTCGCACAGGAGAGAAAAATCCAGGAAGTTTTTGAAAATTGACGCTGAGTAGTTTCCCATTTAAAAATGAAGTTTGCAACGTCGCAAAGCGAGATTCGTGGTTCGGAAGTTACACCATCGATATGCAGCTATTGCAAAAAACTGTCGCAAATACCGACTATTTCGCGTTCGGTACTGCGGTGACGCTTCGAGAAGAAGGATATCCAAAACGCCTTCGGTTTTTTGTATATGCAACACACGCATCCCTTGAGGACGAATAGTTGCATCCTCGCACTAGGCGCCAGTGGTATTAACAACACCATGCCTTGCAACACAGTGACGAAAGCTACCTCGTGTTTCGTCGTTCCTCTGTTGTAAGGGCGAATCTCAATTTCCACGCGAGCCCTGTTCTCCATATAACTCTATGCTTTTCGGGGCTCATTCGGAAATCGAGAGACGCCCTAACGTCAGAGAAACGACGATTTGGGCTACATTTTGCAATTCGTAACTACAATTTCTGGCTCATCGATAAAAAGTCTTATGTGCTTGATGAAACTAATGGGACATACGTTGTTTCTAAATTGCGACAAAACTTATAGTTCCCAATATCAGAATGTGGTCCATACATTAACCATCAAAGATGAATCTATGTTAGAAATACGTTCACGTTGGACCTCTCATATTTGAGCCTTGTTCAGCAGAAAGGAACCAAACCACATCAGCTATTGCCATATTTAAGTGGGCAATTTAATATTTTACATGAAAACGGTTTTGCGGATTTGTGTACAAATTTCAGTTAATTTCATGACAATGGTATGATGCAGACCCCTTAAAATTTTCAAAGGAATCGGCTCTACGTTTTCTTGTAAAATATTAAATTGCCCAGTCAAATGGCGATAGCTGATGTGGCTTGGTTCCTTTCTGCTAAAAGCTGTCCAATGGAGAAATAATTTGCATGCAAATGTTTTATTGCTTCATCTGAGAGTGCTTAAAGAACTAATTTCACAGTGTTTCTTTTAATTTTTTTCTCATATGGGAAATAGTATAAAAATAGTTTTAAAAGTGAGAAAATGCACCGCTTAATGACGTCATTTGGCGGCATTTCCTATTTAAACACACATATTTTAGCAGATTGGATCATTATTTTTGTCATATCTTCTCCAATAATTGTTCAATTCATGAATCAAGGGTATCCTCGTGCTCAGTTCACTCAGCAATTTCCATTTAAACACGAAATTCATCAAATTTCAGACACCTGCAAATTATCCATTAGCAATAATGTTTGTAATATCAATAATCAACAGGTATTGAACGCATGCGCACTTTGCAACACGTCCGCGTGGACAACGGAGGCGCTAGAGGCGATCGCCAACACTCGCCTGGCCAACCTGAGAATCCCCAACGTGGGGAGTATAGCCCGAGTATGCGCCAAATTCCACAAGCACATGGAAACCCTCCCGGAAGAGATGAAACGAAGCCACTGTCTCGATTACACGGTGGCAGGCAGCAACTACACCCAGTTCTTGGCGCTGCACGCGTCCCTCTTCGATCGGAAGTGGACCGAGAACAATCGGATAGAGGAACGCATCGGGAACGGACTGAAAAAGCTGGAAGAGACCAATTCCTTGATCAAGGAGATGGAGGCCAAGCTTGTTGAGCTTGAACCAGAGTTGAAGGAGAAGATACAACAGACCGATGAACTCCTTGCCGGCCTTGTTAAGGAGAAAGCTCTCGCAGATGAGGTACCTATATTTAAAATAAAAAAAAATAAAAAAAAAACTAATGAAATACTCGTAATAAAACCTCGTTTGGCAGAAAGGAGCCAAGCCACATCAGCTATTGCCAAATTTGACTGGGCAATTCAATTTCTTACAAAAGAACGTTTGAGTGAGTTTCTTTGAAATTTAAGGAATTCGCTTCGTACTGCAGAAAAGTCTAATTTGCACAAAAATCTGCAAAATTTGCACAAATATATATCTGCATAAATATAGTAACTTATACTCTTACGTTTTCTTAGAAAAAAGTAAATTGCCCAATTAAATTTGGCGGTAACTGATGTGGCTTGGTTACTTTCTGCTGAACACTGGCCAATAGAGAGCATTCACTCTTAAAAAATCAAAACGCAGTCCCAAACGCAACTTTAATCTTATTATTTATACAGCTGATCTACAAGAATCCAGCACCAAAACACGATTCCGTGACCAGCGCAACTGACCCATTCTCTCTAAGACTCAGAATACTATACTTTCCCATTAAGTAAATGCAGTGGTCGTTGACAATGCAATCTTTCATGTTGGATCATACCTTTAGGTAAGAGCGGTTGTGGTGGCGGACGAGCAGGTGGTTAAGCAAAAAGTGGTTGAGACCCAAGGCCTGGTTGATGAAGCTCAGAGAGACTTGGATCTTGCAATGCCTGCGGTGGAAGCGGCCATGAAAGCCATAGATGGTCTCACCAAGAGTGAGCTGGATGAGGTAAGAACACTCTCCTTTCGAGAGCGCCTTCAATTTTTGAGCACGCACCACGGACGATCTTTGAGTGAGAATGGCTGTATCTTAGTGTCATCATCAAAACCGTTTTTGAGACATGTTAGTTCTTTCTGTGATTTAAAAAATAAACGCGCCTGAAACATTTCATTATTCATTATTTCATTCAAAGAACATCTTTTAGGTTCGTATTCATAGTCGTTCTTCAAGCAGCTCCTTTCCTTTAAAGGTCTCATTTGGTTTACATTGTGATTTAGCGAGGTTTAAGAGAACCCCTGGAATAGCAGAATAAAAAGAACATTTTTTGCTAACGTCGAAAAAATTATAGCTTTGGTAATGGATCCGTGCATGAAATTTCAATGATTTGCTATCGTAAACAGTTCAAATTATGAGAGAAACAAGGTGGAGAAATGATGCTGGTCCACACCAGTTCGTGGGTCCAATTAAAGTAAAAAAAATCTTGTTTGCTCTCATGAGCACCAGTACAAGACTGAGGGGGCTTTAGTGTTTTTTTCTCGCTACGGGAAAAATATTCTATGATTTTAACAGACTGTAAGGTAAGTACTGCCTTACTTTAAAATTTGCACAACTCAACATATTTTCTTTTGTATTGTGTATTTTTTGCAGTGGTATATCACTGTAATCTCTTTCAAGGACCCATTTACAAACTGAGACTGTTGAAATTTTTTCGGAGTGAATGGAAACGTCATGGAAAGGATTTTAGTCCTTCCTGCAGTGGCGAGGCGTGAGTGGTCGATAATAATCGATCCTTTCCTAAAAGATCGATTATTAAAATGTACGTTGCGAGCACCCTGTTCATCCTTTTCCGCAGGTTCAAATGGCAGATCAATCGATATATCGCAAAGCTCGCCACGCTACTGAATTAATCTTCTCCTTTTTGCATAGGTCCGCTTGCTTACGAAACCACCTAACCTCGTGCGTCTAGTCATGGAAGCGGTGAGTCTGCTCCTGAACGCGAAGACCGATTGGACTTCGATCAAGGCGATGCTGTCCGAGCAGAACTTCCTGAAGCGCCTCCTGGACTACGATCGAGACTACGTGCCGGATCTCCTTCTGAAGAAGCTGAAAATCTACCTGGAGCACCCCGAGTTCATACCGGAACTCGTCGCTGCCCACTCCAAATTCGCCAAAGTCATGTGCATGTGGGTACGCGCCATCGATGGCTACGCTAAAGTCTTCCGCGTCGTCGAGACAAAACGCAAGAAAATCGACAGCTCTGAAAAAGACTTGAATGCCGTCATGAGCGTGCTTAGGTTAGTAGCAAATGAATACCTTGCCGTATTCCCGACGAAACAGCACTGGGAAAGAAAAACACATTGGATATAGAGTCCAGACTCTTAAGAACATCGAAAAGAAAAAGTACTCTTGATTCAATCAGAATCTAGCTTAAATCAAGAACCGATCCTCTTAATTTAAGTGGATTTCGTTTTTATTCAAGCAAAAATCCGATTGAATCAAGAGTATTTTTTCTTGTCAATGTTTTCAAGAGTCTGGACTCTAGATCCAATGTGGTTTTTTTCCAGTGAACGTATCTGTGTCGCGGGCAATTACTCAAATCAGGCATTTTATCAAATCGAGGCAGGTAGTCAAATTTTGATAGTTTTTTATTTTTTTAAATCAATAACGAAAAATTCACGGTTNGAGACAAAACGCAAGAAAATCGACAGCTCTGAAAAAGACTTGAATGCCGTCATGAGCGTGCTTAGGTTAGTAGCAAATGAATACCTTGCCGTATTCCCGACGAAACAGCACTGGGAAAGAAAAACACATTGGATATAGAGTCCAGACTCTTAAGAACATCGAAAAGAAAAAGTACTCTTGATTCAATCAGAATCTAGCTTAAATCAAGAACCGATCCTCTTAATTTAAGCGGATTTCGTTTTTATTCAAGCAAAAATCCGATTGAATCAAGAGTATTTTTTCTTGTCAATGTTTTCAAGAGTCTGGACTCTAGATCCAATGTGGTTTTTTCCAGTGAACGTATCTGTGTCGCGGGCAATTACTCAAATCAGGCATTTTATCAAATCGAGGCAGGTAGTCAAATTTTGATAGTTTTTTATTTTTTTAAATCAATGACGAAAAATTCACGATTTTTCAATATTTTAGATAACATGACTCATTAAACCTACGAAATCTCTTTGTTGCTTCCTCTGCAAACGCTCGTCATAAATTTAAATATTAACATTTTAAATTTTTTTTGTTTTATGCGATATGCTGTTTTCAACATAAATGTTCGTTCAGGAGTTTCAAACCGTTCAAAATACTATTCTATGTCACTTATTTTTACAGAGATTTCTTTCTTGCATGAACAATGAGTTATTTTATCTAAAATTAGCAGATGAATTAGGATTTCAATCTAAGTAAGAATATTTGACTGTTTGCCTAGGCATTTGATAAAATGCCTGATTTGACTTTTTGTCTGCGCCATCTACACTTCAACGCTACAAAATTTCCACTCGCAAAGAGTATTTGTAGTGGACAACTGATGATCACTTCTTACTAAAAATATTGCTTTTGGTAACCAATAAAAATCATCCACATTTATATACCTGTAAGTGTAGACGGTTAATATTATTCATACAAGCAATATACACATCAATGAATTACATGAACCATACTTAGCCCGAGGGAATGAGAGTCTGAAATTGATCTCTACGTTTCTACCTTTGCGTTAAAGTCTCCTTGGGAGTCCCCTCTTACTGTCAATATCCCTCTTAGGGTGCTTCGAAACATTCATATTACCGCCAATCGATGGATGCAACTTAATCAACTTCAGTGTGATGTTGGGTTGCATCGCCAAATTTGAAGGCGAATTAGCAACACTTTCGTTAGATAAGCATTCAGACTTCCTCCCTTTGAATTGTTCACATACGTCCTGAGTAGCCTCTTAATTGGACGTATTTCTATCAAACAGAACTATGTGCAGAGGAAAAGATGGGGTGGGCTCTTTGGTACTCGAGTCATACGAATGAATGGGAAATAAAAACCGCCAGTGACTTCAGCGGCAACGACAAGAGCGACGACGGTCGGGTCTTCAGCTCATGAGCCCTGTCCAGAAGGCTTTAGGTACATGCCCACTGCCCACGGCGCATGGGTGCCGCGCTTAGTTGGCTCACAGTTCCGTTTGCTGCATTGGAGAAGCGGGATTTCACGTTCTGTCAAACGGAACTGTGTGCACACTGTATTAGCCGTGGGTATGTATCTAGAGCTTTAAGGACAGGGCTCATGAGTTAAAGACCGCCTTCCCAATCGTCATTTTTTTTGTCGTTGCCGCCGATGTCACTGGCGCTTCATATTTCCCATTCATTCTTAAGGCTCGAGCACTAAAGAGCACATACCCTATCTTTCCCTCTGTACATAGTTATGTTTGATAGAAATACGTCCAATTAAGATGCTACTCAGGACGTATGTGAACAATTTAGAGAGAGGAAGTCTGAGTGCTTATTTAACGAAAGTGATGCTAGTTCGCCTTCAAATTTGGCGATGCAACCCAACATCACACTGAAGTTGATTAAGTTGCATCCATCGATTGGCGGTAATATGAATGTTTCTGTGCATCCTAAGAAGGACATTGACAGTAAGAGGGGACTTCCAAGGAGACTTTAAAGCAAAGGTAGAAACGTAGAGATCAAATTCAGACTCTAATTCCCTCGGGCTAAGTGCATATGGTTCATGTAATTCATTGATGTGTATATTGCTTGTATGAATAATAAGAACCTTCTACACCTACAGGCGTATAAATGTGGATGATTTTTATTGGTTAGCAAAAGCAATATAGGTGAAATTTTTAGTAAGAAGTGATCATCAGTTGCTCACTACAAATACTATTTGCGAATGGAAATTTTGTAGCGTTGAAGTGTAGATGGCGCAGGCAAAAAGTCAAATCAGGCATTTTATCAAATGCCTGGGCAGCATTTTATCAAATGCCTGGGCAAACAATCAAATATTCTTACTTAGATTGAAATTCTAATTCCCGAGTACGAACGAGCACTCCCCATCTTTCCCTCTGCACACAGTTCTGTTGGATAGAGAAATCCGTCCAATTCACATTCTACTTCTGCAACTTTATCGATTTTTTTTGAATTTTTTTTTTTTTCCTTTTTTTTCTTTTTTTAGGTCAAAGCAACAGAAACTGGCGGAGATTGAGGCTCGGATTTCCAAGACCGAATCAACATACGATAAAACCCTGGCGATAAAAGCAAACTTGGAAACGACGATCGAACAAACCACCGCGAGGTTGAACCGCGCCAAACAACTAATCGCGGTGCTCGCGGATGAGCAAATCGAATGGACCCGCGCACTCGAATTCCGACACCGCGCAGCGCAGTACCTCCTGAGCGACACTCTACTCGCCGCCGGTTACGTATCATACCTAACCGCGTTCTCAGCCGGTCACCGGGATGCCTTCGTGGAAACGTGGCGACAATATTTAGCCGAACACGAGATCCCGTGCTCCCCCAGCTTCGAGCTCACTCTGGTGGTGGGACAGCAGAACCAAACGCACCTGAAACACCCCGGCCTACCGCGCAACCGCCACTTTCTCGAGAACTCGCTGTCGGTCCGCCTCGCGAACCGACCGTGTTTGATCTACGACCCGCAAGATGTCGCTGCCACGTGGATAACCCAACTCGAGGCGGAGAACAACTTACTGGTCGTCAAGGCAACCTCGGATGACGTTGGCGGGAAAATTCGAAATTGCGTCGAGAGAGACAGCCCCGTACTCGTCACGGATTTCAATTCTGAGGCGCGCCATCGCTGGTTGAGAGAGATCCTCGCGGATAAGCAGTTCAAAGCAACCGTTTATGGGGCGAGTAGTGAGAAGAAGTGTTTCCGGTTGTACACCACGACGAAGGTCAAAAGTCGTGCGTGGGAGGCGCTCCGCGTTTTCACTTTGGTGGATTTCTCGACTACGAGAGATGATTTAAAGTCCATGTTCTTGACGGATTTCATGGTGCTCGAACAGCCTGAAATCGAGACCGAATACAATGCGCTCACTACGAGTTTTGTCCTCGATACGGGTAACCTAACGTCTATGGAGGAGAGGGTGTTGTACCTTTTGTATACGGCTGAGGGTAACGCTTTGGACAGTGAAGAGCTTGTGGAAACTTTTTACGATTTCAAAGACAAAATTGGGAGCGTGAAATCTAAATTAGCAGATACGGTCTCGGCGAAGGTCGAAGTTTCGTCGATGCGAGAAAATTACGCAGCGGTGGCCGAAAGAGCTGCAGATGCATTTTTAGTCATTGCACATCTCTTTGTTCTAAATCGAACCTACCAATTTTCTTTGAACTCTTTCAGGCATTCTTACCGATCTGTGATCAAGTCGGTCGAAAAATCGGAGGAGACTGATTATATTCCGACGTTGTTGCGGGATATTGTTCTCAGTACTTACATCGACTCATCAAAAAGTTTAATATTTGAACACAGACTTGTGTTATGCATCTTAATGAGCATTATTACCGACAAAAGCATCACCAAAGAGCAAATCAGTTTTGTTTTGAAAGATTTCCCACGTGAGGAAAAACTTGATGAAGGAGACGAAAGTGAGATGTGCGCAGACTTTTTATCCGCTAATTTTGATGCGTTCAAGAGTTTGCCGGAAAAAATCGATGAGATAAAAATCTCCGTCAACGAGAAGAATGAAGTCATGCTCATGAATTGGGAGAAGCCATTGACACCTTTCGAGAAAATTATGTTGGTCAAGTTTTTGAAGAGTGATTTCCTGAAATTCTACCTCAAAGAGTACGCATCTATAATGTTAGGTCTCGACTTCATCGAAGATCGACCGGTGGCTTTACCGTCAATTTTCAGAGAAACGAATAATTCGACACCGGTCCTCCTGATTTCAACACAAAAATCGAATCCGTTCAAAAACGTGTTCAGTTTAGCGAAAAATACTAGTTGCGAGAAACTAAAACCGCTAACCACAGGATGTGGAAAGACGGATTTCGAAGAGGTACTTCTCAACGCGATGCAGAAAGGAGAATGGCTGTATTTGCAAGCTTGTCACTTGGAGCAGATCACCGCAGGACACATAATTACACATTTTCTAGCTAATGATCAAGAAAGGGGTAAAGTACAACAAGACTTTCGATTTTTTTACTCAGCCCAGGTGGGCTCAAGTTTGGATGTATCCGTATTGCAAAAATCCAAGATATTTTCACTGGAAACTTCACCGAGCATTAAAGCCTCTTTAATGGCAGCCTTTACCTCGGTGAAGGAACACATCATACACCAGTTTGACAGTGACCCCTGGTGGCGCGAGACAGTTTACAACTGCGCACTTTTCCACGCTGCCGTCATGCAAACCCAGGCATGGCACCATAGTTACAGATTCTACACAGAAGAATTCACCAGCGCTATCTCCTGGTTGAAACTAGAAACTGACTTACGCGATGGGCACGTATCTGCCGTAGAGGTTACAGAAATTTTGAGGCACTGCTACACTCCGAAAATCACCACAACTGCGGACAATCATTTGTTAGACGCAATACTGGATGCAGTAATGCGTTCAGAGGGGCTCGTTTCAGAGCGAATTGTGAACCCTGGACTCCAGACCTTCGAAGAGTATACTACGTTCATCAATAACCTCTCAAACTTGCAGGTCATCCCTCTGTTCAAAGGCGGATGTGCCGTGGATTTTGAGCCGCGGTATCTTCGAGACGTGGAAAAGGTACTGCCACACACGATGAATTACATCATCGATGCAGAGAGCCAACCGCTTGTAATCCAGCGGCAACAAGTTTTGCAAGCTATTGAAGTCTTACTGGCTGACGTGGTGGAGTATGTGGACGAACCGGAAAATTACCCTTTGGGTTCCCCTGATTTTGTCTTAAATGAAGTCTTACGTAAAGAAGTTTATGAGTACAACGACGTGTTGCGAACAATCCGAACGTCTTTAAATATTTTAAAGCAGACTTTGAGGGCGTGTGACGTCATGACACAAGAGTTGGAAGACGTGTTCGATGCGATTGGTAGAGATAGGGTCCCTATCTCATGGGCGCAACATCCGGTGCAGCATTCTCTGGTTTCTTGGATGTCGCTGCTGAAGTCCAAACTCACCTTCATTCGGGAATGGGTGTGTGCGACTAAGAACGGAACCAAACCGAAATCTTTCTGGTTAGCAGCTCTCAACTCACCTTGCCAGTTACTTGCAGCTTTCGAACAAACTTTGGCGGAAAGGAAGGGGATCCCATTGACCAATACAAAACTTTGTTTTGAGCCTGTATCAAATTCGATCGAAGAATTAACCAAGAAAGAGACCAGCCCTGTGTCTGCGTCGTTTGGAGAGTCTAAGGCGGCAGTCAAAAGTCTTGATCGGGATCATAGTTTGGGGGACGAGATAAAAGGAGACGATATTTTTGTGCGGGGGCTGTGCCTTAAAGGAGCCAGTTTTGATTTGGAGACAAACTGTTTGGTTGAAAATGTCGCTGAAAATGAGTGTTCAAAACTTCCGATGTTAAAATTATTGGTCCAAGACCGATGTTCGGAAATTTCATCCTCGTTTTATGATTGTCCGATGTATGGAGCTAGGGGTAAAAGTGATGAAAACTTTGTAATGACAGTGAAACTGCCAACACACAAATCTGAGGTTTTCTGGCGTTTGAGAGATGTTCATTTGATTCTCGAGTAGGAATATGTTCAATTATTTAAAAATCTACTACACGTTAAGAGATTTTTTTATCATTTTCACAGAAAAACAGTTTTGAATTTGAGATGGGAACCTAAAATTGAATAGGATAATTTATACCGAAACTTTTTGTGTCCAAAGGCAGTTTTGAACTTTTTCTCAGCAATTTTTCTAACTAACCTATCAAAAAACGAAACTACATTATTCTCCAATTTAAGTGCAATATTTTACGAATTATTTTGTATATAATGAATTTAAGACTAATCCGCTGTATTATGAGTTAAAATGAAAAGAAAATTTCTTTACAGTTTTTCATTTGAATTTTTAGTATCAGCCCAAACGTATCGCCCTAAATGAAAGATACTGAAAAATATTTTTAAAAATTAAGTACAAAATTAAATGAAAGGCAAATGATTTTTGCTTTTTGTTGTTTTCTAATGCATGGTGCAATGTGTTGCATACCCAGCTCCTGAAAATATTTTTCATATTTTTCGCAACTTTGTTATATTTCATGAAAATCTGCACGAAAAGTTTCAAATTTTCATGTTTTTCAATTCACTTAAGCAACTCTGACCGACCGCCACATTTGCTGAGCTGGAGTCTGGTGCTCGTAACTTTCTCATTTTTCGATGAAAAAAAAAATAAATAAACCATGAATGGGCAACGTTGCAATCGAAGGCACGCATTTTTCACCTTCAACCAGGTGTATGCGGCTTAAAAATGAGGAACGTTTCAATCAATTTTACGTATTCTAAGCCGCATAATTAATCCTCGGAGATTATCCATGCATCATCTCAAAAAAATTCAAAACATAAAGTAATTGAATCATCACACGAAGTTCTCGATAATCGACACCTGCTTCACAAGCAACGCACATGATGTGGACTATCCAATAGACTTCATTTTTCGGCAGATTTGGGTGTTGTAATTTCCCGCGCGAACGCAAAGCGTAGGCGACAAAAAGCACAGGTTCAATAAACGGTAATTGCGATGGGCTGAAACGTGAAGTTCAAGGTGAGAATTTGCATGGCAAGCAGGACAGCGCGATTTTTTTTTCAAAGCGCGGCAAGAGCACAATACCGGTGAATGGATGAGTGACAGGTATGCTGAGGAATCTTTACGCCATCACTGTTGCCGTAATTAAGGATAATTTTCAGTTTTGCCATTGAAAGCTATTACAGAAAGCGGATTTTTTTCAAAAATTTGCAGGCGCGTATGGTAAACCGCATGACTCAGCGAGTGAAGCTCCAAATCACGCTCCACACTGTGGATCGGGTCATTGAAAAAGGTAGGTCGAAGCAGGAAAAATTTGAATTGCATATTTAGGTGCGCAATAACTGAATACGTTTTATAATTAGTGTTTTCATATTGATTGGGTTTGACTTGCAGGTTGCCCTAAGTTGTCGTTGAATGAAGTCTAGGTAATATTTATGGACTGATTTTTGAGTTATTACTCTGTCTTTTCATCGGTTTTTGATATGAAAACATGGTTGAAAAATTCTAGCCTAAAGAAAATTAAAATTAATCAAAATAATTTGGCTTGAATTCTTGTTTTTAGTTGAAAACAAATTAACTCACAGAAAAACGTTTTCAGGGAAATTTTTCTCATTTAAATTAAGTTACTCGATTAAAAAAAAATTAAAAAAACTCACTAAAACTCGATGAATCAAGGACTGCTTTGTGCAATATTAAAATCATGCTATTCAACCACGTTTCCAGTGTTGATTGTAAGAATCCGCTCAAAACTCGAATTGCCAGCAAATTCGACTTTGAAAATTGTAAATATTTCCTTTTTGAACAATTCGTCACATTCGTGCCTGATTGTCACCATGTTCAATTTCGTGAGCGTCATTTTTTTAAAAAGCTGAAATCCAGAAGCTAGTCGACTATACTACCGAGCCGAGGAAAAACGTCATATAAACATTCGAGAGATGCTAAACTTCCTTCGAAAGAGTGTTTACTTTTGAGGCAAATTATGAATATTTTTCCTTGAAATTCTCAGGAACTCTAGGTGAAATCGCGCACAAAATTACCTGAAAATTTCGAAGAAAAATATTCATACGTTTACCAGGAAATTTGTGCTTTATCCAAGGAAAATTTGCAACGCCTGAAGGCTCACACGGCGTTTCTCCTTAACACGGCGGTGTATGCGTCAGCGCTATGCATCGTCACGCTGTCACTTATTCATTGATAGAGGTGTGTCACAGGAGCTGTTTCTATCGCAAACTTGGACGTCATGACTTTCTCGACCGACGTGACGTATCTGACATAACGTGACGTCTCGAGAGACCTGGAAACCGCGGGCGTGTGTCCGGAAACAATTCGATGTCACGGTATGGAACTTCCTAAAAATCACGATGCAAATTATGTGGAATAGTTTGAATAATCGAGACATTCAAAAATACTGCCTTTAATTGGACAAAAAAATTTGTTCGGGAAATTGTTTTTGGTTGAGCATAGAATGCAAGTGACGCACAGTGGATCGATTCAATATGAGAGGTCGGACAAAATTTGGAGACTTCATACGCTTACAACTCTATTTATACAAAACTTTGATGTTCTAAAAGTAGTTACATAGGTTTCCTGGCGAAATTTTCTTTTAGAAGCACCCCTTAAAGTTTAAAATGTGACGAAACAAACATCAAAATTTGCAGTTTTAGTTAAAAATTGTACGTCCGACCTCTCTAATTGACTCGATCCACTGTGTGGCGTGTAGTTTGAATTGAAAAAGTACACGGTTCGTTTCTTTTCCAAACGCAGACGCCAATTAGGAGAGCGGACTAACACCAACAGGTAAAACAAGGAATCACGTTCTTCAAAACAAACGGCGAAGAATGTGCGTTTTACACTAATCAACTTTGTGCAACGAAGATGACTTCATTCGTTTGCACTCATGTCCGATTCGAATGAGAGAATTATGAATGAAACGAGTCGCTCAACAAATGAAATTAAGTCTCTGCAGTGAAAATTTCAGCTTAATGCTGAGTTTTTAACGCACGTTAGCGGAAAAAAATTCCAACATACTAACAAACCGTGCGTCCACCGCAATCAGTTTGTGTAAATGAAATTAAAGCGCTAGGTACAGAAAGGGCAATTCTTGGTTGCGCTAGATCTCTGCTAACGTTTCATCGATTATAATTGAAGGAAATTGTATGGAATCCGTTGAAACTTTTACTGAATTTTCTTCATGATTTTGCAATCCTAAAAATGAAAATATGTCATAAAATTCACTGAATAGTCTCTTCTAGAAAATATGAATTGGGAGTTAAGATTTTGTAACACTGATCAAAAAACTGCCCTTCCTGCACCAAACGCTTCAATTGGACGTATTTAAGCTAAAAGGAACTATGTTACACGCAAATCCTTTGCACATAGTTCCTTTTAGCATAAATACGTCGAATTAATCAAGCTTCTATACCATTTTAGTTCTTCGATTGAAAAGTCTCCTCTTCAAAGGGCCTGGCATGACCACCGACCACTGATACTACTGACTTTCTAAATCCGTCCAAAATGTGCAAAGATTCTCTGTTCAAAGGTGCGGACATGGAATTTAAGATGTGCTTCTGCCATCACTTCTCAAAAAGTCTTCTCTTTCCGTAAATGAAAATGACTCATTTATTAGAAACTTGGGGGTGAATCATGCGTTCGGTAGACTCAGCTTCTCTGACATGGTTTCTTCGGCGAGGGTGCGATTGCTGAGTGTCCCGTACTGCTGTTTCAGGAACTTCAAGACCTCCTCCTCGACGAACTCCCCTTCCTCCCCGATTCGACATAACCTGCACTGATCGTAACTCGGGTATTGAATTTTCATGCGACCTGCAATAGAATAGAATCTGTAACGCAACGAGTTGTATATGACATGATTTTATATACTCTACACTGAAAAAAAAAAATATCGGCGTTTTTACCAAGGTCCGTTGGTACCTTTACCATCTCACTTTTCTCACCTATTATTGGTAATTTTACCAAGACAGACTGGTAAGCTTACCTAAAAACCGGTATTTTGACTGTTTTTTTAGGTAAGAATAACTTTTTTATTGGTAATCGATTCCCGGTAACTTTGCCATTTTATCTCGGTAACTCTACCACAGTCGATAAAAAATATTGGCGTCTTTACCAAGGCTCAGAAAAATTACCGAGAAAGTTCAATAATTTTACCGAGATTCCTTGGTAAAACTACCAATTCCATAAATGGTAATTTTACCAAGAAAAAACCGGGATCAAATAGAACCCTGAATTCTTGGTAATTTTACCCTTTTCTTAGTAATTACACCGAGATTTTTTTTCAGTGTATTTGTGATCTTTCAACTTGGATTTTCAGGCGACGGCGCACAGTGAATCGAGTCAATGGTCGGGCGAAATTTGGAAATTTTAAAATCTTATAACTCCGTGCATACAGAACTTCGAGGCTTCAAAAGTGGATCTATTGGTTTCCTCGTAAAATTTTCTTCTTAAAGCACAAATGTGAAGAAATAAACATCAAAATTTGCAGTTTTAGTCAAATATACATGTTCGACCTCTCTGATTTACTCGATCCACTGTGCGGCGGCGCGCGGCGGTCTGCTGGAATCTTGAGAAGAGATCGCACGCAGGCAAGGGCGTTTGAGTACTAAGCTGGGGTCACGCAAATAAATTTGTACCGGTTTGGGTGTTTTATTACCTCATCACAACAACTTAAAATAACGTGATCTGCTGATAACGTAAGAAAAAAGGGCGAACTAACATAGATATCTCGGAGTAATCCCAGCTTAGTATTCGAATTCACCTATCGTAGATGAATCTCTTCGTTTACATAAGAAAATGAATTTCGAAATTCGAAATTCCATTCACGCTGATAAAAGATGTAAAATGAGGAGAAGAGAAGGAGAAACAGTGAAACACATATTGTTTTTTGTTATTGTTGTTGTTTCGAAAAGCTAGAGTCCCTTTGTACCCTTGAGAGTGAAAACAATGCGAATCCATTTCTGATCGGTTCCCGTATTTTAGGCTTCCATAGTGTCACAAACGGACATAAAGATTACATTTTCACCAATTACAAACATCATAAACTGGAATGGACCAGGGAATGGAGATGTTGCATGTGTGAGGAATTTGCGATTTGACCGTTGATTCTTATGTAAAAGTTCGCGAGAAACACGATGGTGCCACTGGTTTTCTCTGAAATCAACTCCCAAGCTCAAAAAAAGCTCTCAAGTTGAGGCCAAAACGGAGGGAATATCCCACGCTATCCTGAGAGTCCACCTCTACATCAAGACAAACCCTCCATGCAAAGATATACAGGGCTGCCACTTTATTTGGAGACTCTAAAACTGAAAACACGGCATCACTGCTAATGTATTTGCTCCCTATCTATGCATGAAGAGTTTGTCTTGATGTAGAGGTGGATTCTCAGGATACCATGGGATATCCCCTCCATTTTGGCCTCAACTTGAGAGCTTTTTTTGAGCTTGGGAGTTAATTTCAGAGAAAACCAGTGGCACCATCGTGTTTCTCGCGAACTTTTACATAAGAATCTACAGTCAAATCGCAAATCCCTCATGCAAAATCTCCATTGGAGGTACGAGGCGGTTAAGAATACGATCCACAATCGATCAAATCTCACCTCCAGTCCCATCGTTTCCCAGCCTCCTGTTCACCTCGTTATGCCCGCGCCACAACCACAGAATACTCGCGTCGGAGGAATCGACCTCTCCGGGGATGCTCTGCGCCATCTGCGTGAAGTGCTGCGAGCACTCGTTGCAGGCGAAGAAGTGCTCGACGAACCCGGCGATGCTCGCGAGGACGTCCTGGGGGTCGTCGTCGTCGAGGCGCGTGTGGTTCGACTCCATGTGGACGGTGAGAGTGTGGAAGAGAAGCCACACGGAGCATGGCGGGCTGGCCCCGCTGCTCCGGCAGTTCATGTAGGATGGCGGGTTCATGAAGAACTCGGGGAGACGGGACTCGAAGGGTGCCAGGTAGTTCTCGTACTCCTCGCCGGACATCGGTCCTGTGTGGTTCCAGATCGCGTCCGCCACTCCCTGGAAAACCTGTGGTTTAAAGAGATTATACAAATTAACTGAATCACCAGAGAATCACATTTTGTGGTGTCGTCTCATGAAAACAGTCCCGCCACATCCCATCTCGGACTCTGGTATCAGTTTTAAGGTCGGGGCCCCATGCCCATGACTGCCTCCAGCTCCACCTCCTACCCACCACCCCCTTACCACCAGAAAAATAATACGCAATACCATGAAAATGGATGAGATTTGAATAAAGCTAAAGTGAATAAATGCTCATCACATTTTTGCGATTCAACTTGCGATTTGACTATTGATTCTTATGTAAAAGTTCGCGAGGAACACGATAGCGCCACTGGTTTTCCCTGAAATCGACTCCCAAGCTCAAAAAAAGCTCTCAAGTTGAGGGCGTAATGGAGGGAATATCTTACGCTATCTTGAGAGTCCACCTCTACATCAAGACAAACTCTCCATGCAAAGGTAAGGAGCAAATTCATTAGCTGGGTTGCCGTGTTTTCAGTTGTGGAGTCTTCAAATATAATGGCAGCCCTGTCAATGTATTTGCTCCCTATCTTAGCATGGAGAGTTTGTCTTGGTGTAGAGGTGGACTCTCAGGATAGCGTGGGATATCCCTCCATTACGCCCTCAACTTTGAGAGCTTTTTTTGAGCTTTTGAGTTGAATCAGGGAAAACCAGTGACGCTATCGTGTTTCTCGCGAACTTATACATAAGAGTCAATAGTTAAATCACAAATTCCTCACACATGCAACATCTCAATATCCAGGTCCGCCTCTGTCCCTGAACTACTAACCTCTTTCCCGGTGTCAAGAAACGGGAAATATCGGGCGACGACCCTGACGTAGCGTTTCAGGGCGTCGAGCTTCTCGCCAAGGAACTCTTTGGGCGCTTTCAGGTGGTTGAGCACCGTCTCTCGGAATCCCTGCTCGATGTCGAGTTGGTAAACCAGGTCCCCGGTGAAGGCTGTGGCGTTGGCGAAGAAGGGTTTCCTCGGCCCGTCGTAATACGGTAGATCCGGGACATGGATCCCGTGTTCTTCGAGATAGAGCTTCGTCGCGTTGTAGAAATCTCCTCGCGTGATATTCGAGACAGGCAGCCGGACAAAACCCCCGGCAGACCGCTTGAGGACGTACAAGCTGGGAAACTCCTGAAAATGAGAAGAGCAATATTAGCGCCTACAAGACTGCGTGAATACTTCTTGCATTGCGCCAAACGCAGTGCAGTCGGTCAATCGGCGTTAAACGCATACTAGCGCCTAAAAAACTGTAGGAATGCTGTAGGACTGCGTGTCGTCATTCTTGACTTTCTACTCCAGTATTTACCATAAGTAAAGGGAAAATATGTATCCTCATTGTAACGATTCAGAAACTAGAATAATATTTGATTGTTTTGGGTTACATTAAGAGAGAATAGAACGAACGAAAATATCGCTTCAAAATTTTCGATACTTATGTTTGAGTTCATTTGGATAAATTCACGGAAACTTTTCAGAAAAACAGAGTTCAGCGTTTTAAAAACATGAGGGCATATAAGCTGGGAAATTCATTGAAATGAGATTAACGTTATTATAACGACGGTGTAAGTCGGCAATCACATAACTCGGTTTGCGACGTCGCAGACTTCCTGTCATAATCTATTTTTTAAACTAATCAACGGCAATTCTTTAAAACTACCGTGATTCTTCTTCTCTGTGCGAAGAAAGTTCTGCAGAAACTTCAAGGAATGATGTCAATTTGTTCTCCTTTAAAAAGAATGACTTGGAGGCGGAGATTTTCAGACACCGCAAACGAGTTGTGTGATTGTAGACTTACGCCGTCGATGAGCGTTGCTAAAAAAAATGTACGCGGGGATTTCATCACCCTCCAATTTTCTTTGTGCTGCTGATAAAATTCGGTGAAATTTTCAAACTTTCTAAACGTATATTAGCGCCTGCAAGACCTTATAAATACTTCACGCATTGCGCCAAACAGTGCGGTCGGCGTCAAGCCCACATTAGCGCCTACAAGACTGCATGAATACTTCTCGCATTGCGTCAAACGCAATGCAGTCGGTTAGTTAGCGTGAAACGCATATTAGCGCCCACAAGACTGTACGAATCTGCCTGTAGGTCCTCCGCACGTAAAAACGCCGTGCTGAACTCCGTATGTGCATTTGAATAATGTTGCCTAATTTCCTCTTAGAGAATATTTATAATTGCAGAAAGTTATGAATATTTTTTCTCAAACTTGTCAGACTTTTCAGACCAAATTACCAACAAAATCCTCTGAAAAATTGGAAGAGAGATATTTACAAATTATTTATTGTTACTCGTGTGGTGAAAAATGTGAAATCGAGAATAATTGCACCAATTTTTGCATGGTTTCATCTGGGAGTGCTTAAAAATCCGATTTCGCTTTTTACTATAATTTTTTCCGATATGAGACAAGCATCAAATTAGATTTACATTTGAGAAAATACACCGCCTAGTGACGTCATCTGGTGGAGTTTCCCATCTTCATGTATTTTAGCAGATTAAATCATTCTATCATATGTATTTCCTCCAATATTCGTCCACTTTATGAACCAAGATTATCCTCGTGTTCTCTCAGTAATTTCCTCTCAAACATAAAAATCAACTCTCAGACACCTGCAAATTATCCATAAACATTTTCCTGTCCAGCCTAATAGGGAATTTGCAGGTGCCTGAGATATGATGAATCTCATGTTTCAGTGGAAACTACTAAGTGAACTGAACACGAGGATACCCTTGGTTCATGAATTGAACAATTATTGGAGAAGATATGACAAAATGATCTATTCTGCTGAAATACATATGTTTAAATGGAAAATGCCGCCAGATGACGTCACTAGGCGGTGCATTTTTTCACTTTTATATCTATTTTAATACTATTTCCCATATCAGAAAAAAATTATAAAAAATCCTGTGAAATTAGCTCTTTAAGTAATTTCAGATGAAGCAATAAAAAATTTGCATGCAAATTCTCCATTACCTGAACATTAAACATTTCGACATATTCGCTGTTGTTTCCTTCAATGTGGAACATTCTGATCTTGTATTCTGGCCGATGGAAGTCTAAGATAAGCTCCTCGCCAATGAACGAATCCCTCTTGTTCTCCCCGTCGAACAGTACCCCGACGTGGTTGACCTCCGGGGGCAGCGTTTCGATGGCCTTCGTCAAGTTCTCTGTTGCTTCGAGAACCGGCATATTCGATGGACTCGATGATCCCTTCAGGGCTTTGATGAGGGAATGGCGAAGCTCGTCAACGGTGAGCCCCTTGAGAACGGGATCCCCCAGGGACCCGGGCAATGATTTCGGAGGGAAGTACTTTAAGGTCGGGTACTGGATGACCTCGTAGCTTCGGCACAGCTTCCTGTTGTTGGGGTCGATGGAATCGGGGTCGCAGTCTATCGCAGCGGCGTGAACGTAGTCTCGCCAATCTGAGAACGAGTAGATAAATCTATGAATATACTTTAAATAAAGGGAAAGGGAAGGGTGAAAGCCAGTGAAAGGGAGGCGACAGGGGGTTTTAGAAGAAATGAGGGTTTGTCAACTCCCTGAAGGGCTTTGGGAGGATAGGGAACTTTGGCGGCTAGGGGTCGCAGAGCGCCAAAGAGCGCTATAAAAGCGGCTTTATACATACATACTTTAAAGAAAATGAAACCACAGAATGATCCGAAAGTTTCCATCTCTATACTACCGTGGTAAGGAAGAACGCCGTATGAACATTCGAGAGTTGCCAAATTTTCTTTGATGAGACATGTATTTTTGACAACATTCATGCACATTTTCCCCCTGAAATTTTCAGATATTTAAGATTTAATTGCGTACAAAATTGTCTGAAATTTTTGGAGAATGATATTCGCTATATTCCCATTAAATTCGGTTTGTATCGGAGGATACTTGGCAACGTCTGAGGGTTCATACGGAGTCCTTCCTTAGCATGGCAGTATACTACCGTGTTGAGGAAGAACGCCGCACATTGGATTGAGTTAACTCGAGAGGTCGGACATGAAATTTTTGGCCAAAACCGCAAATTTTGATGTATAGTTCGTCACATTTTATATTTTGAGGGGTGCTGTTAGAAGAAAAGTATTCGATGAAACCAATAATGGAACCATTTTTAAAATCTCAAAGTTTTGGCCTAACGGAGTCATAAGCTTGTAAAGTTTCCAAGTCCGACCTCTCCCATTGACCTGATCCACGGTGTGCCGTAGGAACATTCAAGAGTTGCCACAATTTTTCTGATAATATGTTTGTGCAAAATTTCAGTGAATTTTCTTCACAGTGCGAAGCAAACTACTTTGGAAAATTTGGAAAGGAATCCACGGAAACGTTCTGTTGTAAAAAATTAAATTGCCTAGTTAAATTTGGCAATAGCTTATATGTCGAGGTTCCTCTTTGCTGTATACACGGTCCAATTATTCCTACCGTACCCAAGAGTTGTGTAGGTTGCCTATTCTCCAATTGAAGGAACTTCTCTTGCTGAAATCTATTGAAATAAAACTGAAGTAAGCTGCATTTTTTTTGGCACTGAATATTGCTCACTTTTCTCACACATAGGACAAGGCTCACCTTATAGTACATAGTAAAGGCGTTCATTCACCCCACCCATCCCAACTGTTTTTTTTTTTTTTTCTTGAAAGAAACAGGTGTTTCCCCTCAAATCAATATCAATATCGGAGAAATTAATCAGGAGGATTTTTACCAACGGATTACAGTTATAGAACTCACGAGAGCAGTATCAATTTTATTAATAATCTAACATATAATAAGAGAGACAACGAAACGAAAAGTTCGATAAAAAAATTGAAACTTTCATCTCAGGTCTCCGATGATTTTCCAAATCAATAGTATTTTCCAAAATAATGACGTCTATTCACCCCACCTATTCAACTATCTCATTTTCCTTAGAAATCAATGCCCATTTCAGACAATATCAATTTGAAAATGTTGCAGTTTTGAGTACACTCAAAGCTTTCGCTTATTTAAAATGGTTGAGGTGAATTAATAGACGCCATTATTTTGGAAAATATTGATTTTGACAAAAATCGAAGAGCTGAGATAAAATTTCCAACTTATTTTTATTGAACTTCTCGTTCCGTTGTCTCTCTTATTAAGTGTTAGATTTTTGATAAAATGTATACTGATTTCATGATTTCTGTGAAAGTAATCCGTTCGCAAAAATCCTCGTGATTAATTTCCCCTATATTGAAATTGATTTGAGAAGAAACACCAATTAATTTCAGGGGGAAAAAATAGTTGGGATGGTGGGGTGGACGGACGCCTTCACTACTCTTTCTTGATATTTAAAACCGGGATTTATAAAACGAATGATAAAAAAATATTGCAATACGGTAAAAAAAAAAAAAAAATATTTTATAGTATTAATTCGCAATTGCTTGTCAATATTGGCATTATTTTGTGCTACTTGGGGAACAAGGCCTGCAAAAACGCGATGCACTATACTTACTGTATACATTCAGTGCGAACTCCTTCCAAAGCAGTGCGTATCGTTGGCACTGTCCACACCAAGACACATAGAACTCCACAAGCCACGCTTTCTTCGGATGATTCATGACATAGTTGTGAAAATTAGTGCTATTCAGGATAACAACTTTATCACTCTCATCATAGAGCCCAGGTTTGCTGGCCAGGGCCTTGAAGAATGTCCGATAATCATGTCTGACCTTTTGATCCGACAAACCATCAATCGGGAGAAAGAATATAACACCAACCAAACAGTGATAGAAATACTTTACGAATCTTGGGTGCATCATGAGGTATAAAAAAACCAACACAAGAATAGGGAGGGGAAGTCCAATGGGGAAACCATGATGAATTTTGTACTAGCAGGTTTTCCGAACGGTGCTCGGCTCGACTGAGAGATGAGGAGATACGGGAAGACGGTTGTCTAGCGCGACAGACTTAATGGGTTTTTTATTGGGAAGCCTCTTTATTATGCTACGAGTGACTTATTCTGCGGTGATAGCGAAGAGAGCCGTAAGTGCAAAAATGAAGTTTTGAGAAAATGGGCCTAGAAGCTTCTGAGTGGAACATTTTATGAAAAGAAGCCTCCGTTCTTTGTCAAATTGCAACCAATCACTCGATAGACTCTTAGAAATCATTTGGAGGATTAAAACTCGACCGATTTTATTTTAATTACATGAAAAAGGTAAGATTCAGTTTCATGTTAGATTAGTATTTGGCAAGGCAGCCGTAAGTGCTATCTTCTGCGTGCTTTTGTGGTAGCGTGTTAGACACACAACAAACACATTTTCAGGTTAGAAATCGGCAGATGAGGGCAGCATTCCTCTTGAAAGCACTGTTTTCATTGACTCTCGTGCACCTACGGCTGTCTTGAAAAAAACTATGTCATTTTTTGTGCACTTACGGCTTTTTCATACGTCCCGTTTTCATTAAATTAGGATGAATTTTGCTGTTTTAGCTGTCTCAGTAATTTCATCTAAAAGAGTTTAGACGAATTTTGAAGAAAACTCGATTTTGAAAATTTTGCATTTACGGCTCTCTTTGCTATCACGGCAGTATTCATGACGTTAAACATCGTGTTCAGATCAATTTTGAGACGTCACTATCGAGCTAAAAATCGGCTAAAAATCTCAAAAATAAAAAATTAATAAGGTTAGTCGGTCAGGTTGGCCTATAGTGGTCAGCGCGTCTGACTATAGGACAATAGGTCCCAGGTTTGAATACCGGTAGTGGTGTCAACTTTTCAAGGAACTGGCGAGTGGGTTTACAAGAACTGATTCTATTAGGTAGGCCTTGATCCCTGAAAATTTGAAAGCCTGAAGCATGATGGCTCCTGACACTAAATAGTATTTATAGGTCGCTGTAGGTTCCGAATCGGAACTTAAACTAATAAAGCAACATAAAAAAAGAATAAAAAAGTAGGGGGAAAAAGGTTAATTTTTAAACTAACAACAAGCAACAGTGGAATAAGATACATTGATGACGGTGCAGAAATACAACTATTCGTGCTTGATGGATGTCCGTGTTGTATCTGCAAAATTGAAGGCGCGATAGCACAAGGCGTGAACTGGCGATGCTCCGATGCTGTTGCTGTCAATGAGGTGTCGCTCCGATTTGAGAGAAAAATAAAAAATGAGGTCCGATTACGTCTCTCTTATCTTTGTCTGTGTTGCTCACGTAGCCCTGGAGGCACCGCCACAAATGACACAAACAGAAGCAAGCAAAATATGGAAATAGAGCAAGGGAAAGGACCGGCGTTGATGAAGGCGCAGAGATACAACTATTCGTACTTCATGGATGTCCGTGCGGCATCTGCAAAATTGAAGGCGCGATGGCACAAGGCGTGAACTCGCAATGCTCCGCTCTACGCTGTCGCTGTCAATGAGGTGTCGCTCCGTTTTGAGAGAAAAATTAAAAAACGAGGTCCGATTACGTCTCTCTTATCTTTGGCTGTGTTGCTCGCGTAGCTCTGGAGGCACCACCACAAATGACACAAACAGAAACAAGCAAAATATGGAAATAGAGCAAGGGAAAGGACCTGCGTTGATGACGGCGCAGAGATACAACTATTCGTACTTGATGGATGTCCGTGCGGTATCTGCAAAATTGAAGGCGCGATGGCGCGAGGCCTGCACTCGTTAAGTTTCGTTCGCTGCCAATATAGTGCCGCTCCGATTCGGGAAAACAGTTAGAAAACGAGGCCCCCCACCCGAATACGTCTCCCATATCATCGACTGTGTGTGAGAGAGGGTGTGTGTGTGTATTTTTTTGTTTGTTTTTTGTTTTTTTTTTTTTTTTAAAAACACTCAATTTATTTCTTTCCATAGGTCGATTCCGCCATGTCCATCCCGCAGTCTCCGACTTTCCCCGACCTAAGACAACCGAGAAATAGCCTTGCACGGT
This sequence comes from Bemisia tabaci, assembly GCF_001854935.1. NCBI lineage: Eukaryota > Metazoa > Arthropoda > Insecta > Hemiptera > Aleyrodidae > Bemisia > Bemisia tabaci. Next base: position 303,360 of record NW_017549178.1, read on the forward strand.
TGGTCTGGGACATCCTGCACATCTAGGTGCTCGAGTTATAGTCTGTCCCAGATACGAAGAGCCCTGGAAAATNATGGAAATAGAGCAAGGGAAAGGACCTGCGTTGATGACGGCGCAGAGATACAACTATTCGTACTTGATGGATGTCCGTGCGGTATCTGCAAAATTGAAGGCGCGATGGCGCGAGGCCTGCACTCGTTAAGTTTCGTTCGCTGCCAATATAGTGCCGCTCCGATTCGGGAAAACAGTTAGAAAACGAGGCCCTCCACCCGAATACGTCTCCCATATCATCGACTGTGTGTGAGGGAGGGTGTGTGTGTGTATTTTTTTGTTTTTTTTTTGTTTTTTTTTTTTTAAAAAAAACACTCAATTTATTTCTTTCCATAGGTCGATTCCGCCATGTCCATCCCGCAGTCTCCGACTTTCCCCGACCTAAGACAACCGAGAAATAGCCTTGCACGGTTGGTCTGGGACATCCTGCACATCTAGGTGCTCGAGTTAAATCCGTCTAAATGATGGGATTCCTTTTGATCTATTGCGAGCTGTCTAGGTACACAATGTTGCACAAGCTCGTGTAGCTACTCAGCAGCATTGCCACATTCTCCCCAAATAAAACTTCTCTAAGCTCTTCAACAAGGAGGGATCACGCTGGGTCGAAAGAAAAATTATTTATTTCATTGAAATTTTACTTATTGGTTCGCTTCGATTCAAAAACTTTTTAGATTAGATTTTTTCCCTAAATTTCAAACTTTTAAGACGGATAACTGGTATAATTGGGAGCAGTATTTCGCAAATATGCCCAAAAATTATTTGCATTTTAAATTTGCTGTATGGTAGGGATCAGCACTGCCGCGTAAAGGAAGAACGCTGTAAGCCATCAGGCGTTGCCAAATTTCCTTCGACAAATCACATTTTCCGGGAAAATTTGTGACGAATAATTCTCCTTCGATTTTTCAAAGGATTTCGCTCGTAAATTGATCTAAAAAGCCTGAAAATTACAAGAAAGAATATTTATAACTTTCTTCAAATATAAATTTTTTCTGAGCATAAATTTGGCAACATTCGAATGCTCATACGGCGTTTTTCCGAAGCACGGTAGAGTAGCCTGGAAAGGTACCGAACTCCGAAACGATTTAAATTTCAGTTTAATAATAATGATTTTATTGATACATAATTTTTGGGAAAAATTTAAAAAAATTTGAGTGAATTCAGCGTTGGAGTANGGGGGGGGGGGGGGCTGCTTTCAAATACATGCGTCAGGACTAGACTGGCTTGAATGCTAAGGAAGAACGCGGTATAAACATTCAAATGTTACCAAATTTCCTTTCTTCAAAAAATTATTTTTGAAGAAAGTTGCGAATATTTTTCCTTGCAATTTCCAGACTTTTTTTATCAAATTAAGGACGAACTCCTCTAAAAGATCGGAAGAGAAATACTCACAAATTGTTATCAAAATCCGCGGTTTGTCGAAGGAAATTTGGCAACCCCTGAAGGTTCATACGGCGTTCTTCCTTAGCACGGCAGTAGAGGTCATGCGCAGAGCATTTATTTTATTGTGAAACCGGCAACACCGCGGCGGGGAGTGGGTCACATGCGAGGAACAAGTGGGATAGGAATTTTCATAAACACTGATAACAGCTGCTGCGAAACGGTAAACACAGAAGCTCTTTGATTTGTCACCGTGAATTTTCTCCTCTCATCTCAGTGTGCGTGTTCACAACTCCTGAGCTCTAAGCCGATCCGAATTAGGTGCTCCTTTTGTTCTCCAATTTAGACTCGCAACAGGGATAATGATCGCGTGCTGATAAGCCCAATTACCCGGGTCTGCCGTGCGAGACTTTCCCGTCACTTCACTTGTCACTCGTTGTCAGTCGTGCTCGAATCTCTGCTCGCGCGTACACTCCATTCATCGATTTCCATGTGTTTTGCGTGAATCCGTACTCACGATGGACCCAAAAATCGTGAGTTTATTGTGTTATGTTCAAGCCAGCATCCTGTCTCTCTTCCTGTGCATCGGCCTCTCGGACCAGAGGGCCGTCTCTCTGAACCACAAGAAATTGTTCCATGACTTGATCAGCGGTCAAGGATTGTACAGCCCGGAGGATAAGGTTCTCATCCTGAATGCCACCAACTTTAACAGCTCTGTTATCATGAACCCGAACCAGGCATTAGTCGTCGAGTTCTACAACGCCTGGTGCGGACATTGTATCCGTTATGCCCCAACGTGGAAGAACTTTGCTCGCAACATACACAGTTAGTATTTGAATAGTATTTATTTTCTTCCATTATTAGTGCCTTGAAAGAACAGTACTTATTTCTGGTTTCCGTACGCGAGAAATTAGGTGTTTTGAAGTTAACATGCTGGTAACACTATTTTAGAGGTTATGTCTTTCGAAGCAGATATCTAACGACATTCCCATTTTACCTCAAGAGGATTTGAAGCCATTTGTGTGAGTGCTGTGCAATTTTTGACAATTTCAAGACTGGCCTTGCAAGCCACTCATTCCTGACTAGTTTAGTAAATTGAGGATTGATCCCTCGGTAGTAGAGGGATTTCTATCTATTAGGTATTTATCCTTCTAACACTGAAGTAAGTATTTGCAGGAAGCATCATTCGATTATCCTTGACTGTATTGTAATTTTCAAACTCTGTAATTGCTGAACAATTGCTATTCTTTTAACATATTCAACGAAACCAGACCATGCTCTAATGATCCAGAAATGCTCCATTTACATTTTTCTAGTTGAGTTCCTACTCATTCTTCTAATCCGATGTGCAAGCCAAGTTGAACTTATCACAATTTCATTGAGACTCTATCCCTAAAGCTTAAAAACATTTCAACCACATCAAGAGATCTAAGTGTCATTCCATATTTCCCATTTTAGATAACTGCTTTTCTATAAAAATTTCATCATTCTTTTCAGATGGTCTGATAGTTGTTGCCTATTTTCCTTTTCTTTACTTACATACTTTGTTTTCAAGCAATGTTATTTTATAATGCACTTACCTACTTTTACTCTGATCTATGGAAGTATGAGAAAGGCGGAAGATTATTTTGATATTAAGGTACTATCTGTTAATGCCTCCTCATCAGGTACAATTTTGAGTCCCAATGTAAAATGAAGGAAAGCAAGAGAGAGAAACCTAAAGCAACTTGCTTCTTACCTACATCTCAATTTTGCCATGGGGAAGAGTGAACCTATAAGAAGGGAAATTTGGAGAATTTAATTTGGGTGGTCTGTCTGCATCGAAAGAACATTCTTTCGTTTTACGCACTATGATCATTGCCAGTATTTTTGCTCTTGTATATTTCAGTTTATACCTGCTAAGTACAAAAAACTCTGCAGATGAGGATGTCACCAAAAAACTTGACAATTTTTAAATTCTGACCGTTGTGTGCTAATTAAGACCAGTTTTCAGTTTAAGCATCAGAAATAGGTCCATGCATTATGTATGTGAGGCTTCATCTAAATAGCATCTTTCAAATCTAAAAATCCGACCAACTGCTGAATAATGGTCAGTTTAATTTGATGGCTCCGAACTATTCTGCTGTGCTAAGGAAAAACGCCATATGAACATTTGAGAGTTGCCTAATTTCTCCCGATGAAACGTTTACTTTTGAGGAAAGTTACGAATATTTTTCCTTGAAATTTTCAGGAACTTTACATAAAATTGCAAACAAAACTATCTGAAAAATTGGGGGAAAATATTCGTAAGTTTACCGAGGGATTCGGGTTTTATCAAAGGAAATTTGGCAATGCCTATAGGTTCATACAGCGTTCTTCTTCAGCATGGCAGTATTGGAGTAGTCGTGGATTATCTACAGATCCTCTCCAGTTTTCTTTTCAGTCTGTGGGCACAAATGAGTTATTTTTCATAAATTTAAATGAATCTAGAATATTTCAACTTAATTTTCCTCTATCCGAGCCAGGTAACAATAATTTTTTTTGCTTTATGGTCGGTGGCTGTTTCTTTTTGAATGATAATTTCAAGGAAATCACCAGGCCTATTACACTCCTTGCACATCAGCACTGATGTTCTAGACTACCTCTATTGTGCTACAACTGTAGCAGGGAAAGAAACAGGAGGAGAAAATTCAGACCCTAATTTTAATAAACTTCCTCAATTTACTGGACAATTTGAATTTGGAAAATATAAACTTTTTTCTAAACTTCAATAGGTAGATCATTTAAAAAGGGGAAGAGACCTTTACACCCCCCTCCCCAATAAAAAAAACTGCTCAAATTTTTAGGGCCCTTTAACTACCTTTGGTAATTACTAATTCTGTCCATCTGCTCATTTTCAGACTGGAAAGATGTTGTCACCGTAGGTGCGGTCGACTGCTCTGCAGAAATCAATGGTCAGTTATGTCGAGATTATGAGGTGATGGCCTATCCAACCTTGCGCTACTTCCCTCCCAACTCTCCGTTTGGATTCTATGGAGATGACATGAAACGTATGTTCAACATCAATGATCTGCGACACACGACAATAGAAGCCATGGAGAAATCCGTCTCCGACAACAGAAGTGGCGCATCCTGGCCAGATGTTAAAGCAACAGAAAATCTGACAGAAGCTCTAGCAGAGCTCCCTTCAGAGGTTGAATTCATCGCTATTATGTTTGACAAGCTCAAATCATTCGCTGGTGCCGAACTTATCCTGGACTTCCACAAGGTACAAAAACTCAAAATTTTCAGTGTATTAGAGACTGACAGTGATTCTGTTAGGTTATATGATGTCAAAGAATTTCCCAGTTTATATGTGAAACAGTCAGGGTCTTCAAAATTGACTCAGTTGCCCGTTAGAAATACAACAAGGGAAGATTTTTATGATGCTATGAAGGATTTCCTCGGTAAGAATGGAATTTCAGTCCCCAAAATATCACCTAGCAATGCAGCACCTGAAGTTCTAAATCCTCAACAGATATTCGACATCATTAGCCAAGAGCAAACCCTATCTGATGACAAAGTATATCAGCTGGACTTGGAGATGGCTCTCAGACATGTGCTTTTCCATGAGCTGCGTATGCGTAAAGAATTTGCTGGTGAAAGTCTACATGCATTGAAGCATATCGTTAGAGTGATAGCCCGTTACTTCCCTGTAGACCCTGCTGGCAAAGCATTGCTCCAACAGTTCAGCAATGATGTCTGGAACCACCCAGGATCAATGACTATCGATCAGTACAACAAATATGTTGAGCCCTTTGAAAAAGAAACATCCAAGTATCTGCTCAGCCCTGGTGGTTATATGAATTGTGCGAAGAGCTCTACAAAGCCACCGTGCTCGCTGTGGCTCCTTTTTCACACGTTGACTGTTCAAGCTGATGCCAAGCATGAGGATTACAATGACTCAGATCCCTTAGACGTTTTGCGGAGTATGGCCGGTTATGTGAAAAATTTCTTCGGCTGTACGGAATGCGCTCATCACTTTTTAGGCATGGCAGCTACAATGCCTTCAGAGGTGGTATCTTTTAATAAAAGCATTCTGTGGCTGTGGAATGCTCATAATAAAGTGAACGCTCGTCTTAGTAATGACTCAGTTGGTGGTCGTTTGAAAATACAATTTCCATCTGCGATAAATTGTCCAAAGTGTAGGAACGGAAATGAGTGGAATGAGGAGGAAGTTTTAGATCATTTAAAGAGTGTTTACACAAAAATCAGCTACCATCCACTTCCAAAAGTCGAAACTACGGAAAGCCCATCACACAGAATGAATGATGCCGTCTCAAATGATGAGATCGGCTACCGAGAAGAGGTTCTTATCTCGTCCTCTGTAAACATTAACTTTTTTGACATAGGTTTTTGTATTGGCCTGTATGCCTTTTCAGCAACTGTGTTGCTGTTTATCTGTATTAAATTTTTAGTCAAACGGGGTAACAGGAAGAAGTTCAACCCTTTTCTAGAGGCTTTTGGGCGAGGGTGATGCCTGGTTTTTGTTATCGTTTTTCTACTTTTTTATTTTTTTGTTTGTTAGTTCCTGATTTGTAAACTGAAGTGTTAGACCAAAGAAACGAATTTAAGTTTATAGCTTCAAGTTAATCTGTATGTAAATTAACCTCTGTTGAGTGATTTTTCTTTCTCTTAAGGATTTTATCTGTGTTTATGTCACCATCAAAAATGTTTGAAAAGGGAGTTCAATTTACCTAATTTTTTTCTTCTTTTGACATGTAAAAACAACTGCCTACCAAATTCAAAGAAATTCCTTTTATTGGTTGATCGCAGACAAAGAGTTTGAATTTTTTAAAAGGTACAAAATTTATAAGCGGGAATATTTTTGTTCTATTCATAATGCTGACAAAAGATTTGTATCATTTTCACCTCACTTTCTTTAATTGAAACAATTAAGGAATTTTTTTAGGAAAGTGATTCTGCTACAATTATGCAATTTTTCACAGCGTTTTCAGCAAATGTAATTCATTTACAATCGACTTTTTTCCAAACAGTAGTGAGGAAAAATTCAAATTATTTTAAAAGGAAAATGTGTGGCAAAGCCTTTAGATAGGTCACTGCTTTGCACAATCTTATTAGCATTTAAGGCTCCTTACACCCTTTAATCAAATAGGTAAGTCCTCAATTCTAGGCGTATTCTCCTTCAGGAAGTGTGACCAAAATGGTTACCTTAGTTAATATCATGACCACCAGAAACTTGTTTTTGAGGAATGTCCTTTTTTTTGGTGAGAAATGTTTTGAAATTTTTGAGTCCGAATCAATTTTCTTTTGCATTGCTTAATACCGGATTCTCCCTGTAATGAAATATAAATGGAAGAGATATCAGAAAGTCAGCATTTTTTTCAATTAAGCAGAGATTTTGTAGATTCTGTGAACGTTTTGGTTTTTTTCTTTATTTTTTTGTTTTACAGCGATATAGAAATGATGATTTATCAAACAACTAAGCCACTAATGGTGACATTTGTTTCAAGATTCTATAGCTTTTGTTTTTAACAGAGAAAGTCTCACAAAACACAGCATTCCTTAATCTGAAGCTGCACACTCATGCAATTGCTTTCTTCAAAACATGAAAGCGTAAATCTTTCTCTATGAAATTGAACAATACCTTTCTTTTCTTTTTTTCTCCCGAAACTATTATTTTATGTACTAATTATTCATATTAGCTTGATGAGCGTTTATGAGGCTGTGATTCTTTGAATGTGGTATTAATGAGTAATAATGTTTCCAATATTCTTCCTTTAATTTTGGTTTCAAAACTATTTGCATGGTTTGTGCAACCTTGAGAAGTCCTTGATTTTGGAAAAAATTTCAAGGCTTCAAAAGAGCTCGCATTTTTGAGAAGTTTTTGAAGAGTGCTCATATTATTAATTTTTTAATAATTGTTAGTGGTAAAGATTTGACTTTGAGAAATAACAAAGCTCTTGATGTTAAGTAAGTCGTTTGGAAAGACATTACGAAGAAAATTGTGATCTATTTTCAAAGATAACCAAATATTACTTACTTGGGCTCACAAGACGAGGCAAAAACTGTATGTTCAGGAATCAATTACAAAAGCTGTTTTGGAAAATGCTTGATTTTTTATTCTCAAGGCCGCACAAATCATGTTTAAGCTGTATTTGAATCTTTTTTATTCCTGGAAAATTAAGTACATCCAGAACAGTTTCCTGACATCAAATGATCGAAGATTCAAGTTTCAGTTTACATCTTTGACTTCTTTGTTTTGATGAAGAACAGAATTTAGTTTTAAATTATTGATAGAGTAGAAAGTCTTGGAGTTTTCCAAAGTATTTTGTAAGGTAAAGGTTTTCTTCATTTTTCATTGTTGAAGTATTCTTAAAATTGCACCAACGCTTATTTATTTATTTTCCTGCTTAAAAGGAGGTCAATATGCCCCAACACTTAATTTTTCTTGTTATCAAGTCAGTCTTTCTTGGATGTGTCATGTAAGATCGAATTTATCACATGGTATATCATGAAGAGGTCCTGTTCTCATGCAAGATGTATCGGAACTTGCTGTGGAGAGGAAAAAAAATCTGACCATACTTTCTATCAGCAAAGGCAGTGAATAAAATAAATAAACGTGGTGATTATTTTTGTTCGAGTATGTCTATAATTCAGGTTCAGCAGCATTAGGGCCAAATCCATGATTACTTTTGTGTATAGTATTTCTCTGTAACAAACAAGATTTCTCTCTTGCACTTCTCAGTTAATTTTTTTATTATTATCGATTTAGAATGATAGAACAATATAAACTCAGGCAGTCAGGGAGAGAACAAGCTGTCTTTATTGACTGATAAGGGTAAGTTTACTTATGTTTTCAATAGGCTGCAGAAAAATAACTTTAATTTGTCAGTCAATGACTCCATGTGACACAAACAGCCTTATAACTCATTTTAAAGCTGATTCTTACCCGTTGGATCCTCATATTCATTGCAGCGCAGCTCTCACTTGAAATGAACCATTTCAAGAAAAATGACAGAAATTTTACAGATTTCAGAGAGGTCTTGTGCACCAATGAAGGTCCTCATAAACCTCCGTAATACTCTTGGCTTGATGACAAGCACAAGACTTTCTCAGGAGAATGATTTATACCTCTAGTCTTTCGAACTAATTTTAAGCTGTATTTAAGTTCCCCCGTGCATGTACCCGTTTCATACTAGTTTAATACATTAATCATTGTCTAGTTTAGTTTAAGACTACTCTTGTCAAATTCACCCAAATCATTGAAATGGTAAGAGGAAATGAAAGAAACGAAAATTAATGGATTGAAAAAATTTGCGAGTGTCTAAAATTTGAATTAAGTCATAGCAATGAATGTTCAATAACTCTCGGTAGAAGTTGGAGCTATGTTTCCTATGAACTGAAAACATAATGATGTCACCATGCTACTTAGTCACTTATTTTCAAATTAATCTTCTTCAGTATCTCCAGTTGAAAAAATTATTTACAATATTGTAAACTTTTTAAAAATGAATTTTCATATGACTATTAAAACTACTCTGGGTTCGTCCGCTTATCAATAAATCTCTCCGGCTGAAATGAATGTAATGAAAGAATTTTATTGGGTAAAATTGATTCAGAAATCAAGAGATGCTTGGATGCTTGTCAACAGAATTTTCCTTTTCTTTGAGCCCAACTTCATTGAAAATTTATTTTTAGAAAGTGTAAGCCTCTCATATACTTCTGAATTGCTTTACAAACACTTTTTATATTCTGGGTAAAATTTTAATCTCCTTATTTCCTTTGAAAACGGTAGCTCGATAAAATCGACGACTATACCACTTCTTGAAGAAGATATTTTTGTTCCTTTTCAGCATCGATCCCTCAAAGCCTATGAACTACTTAAGAATGTCACTCTCATTACTAAGAAACATTTAATAACTGGACGGAATGAAACAAAATCAGTCTAATTACATTATCTATTGCCTTATTTGTTCTGATTCTTTACTTTTCAACAAAAAACCAAGCAGTTTTTCTGCACCGAGACTTAGAGTTTGTGTCATTTGTAATCCAAAGCAAATTCAGAAAAAGTTTTGAACCATTATGTTCAAAAGTTTTTGCTTCAAGCAATGAAACATAAGATAGAACTTGGCAATATAGAATGCAGTCAGGCTAGTTTTATGTAATGCTGTCCAATTGTTGGAGCCTTTTTAGGGGGGATCGCTAATCAGATGAATATGTATATTTCACTTTTTAGATCCATCGGCTGACAATTAATCACTTTCATTGTATGCTTTTGTGCTCGTTGTATTGATTTATTCATGATACGTAAGAGAACATTGCATTGTTTAAGGACTTAAAGAGCCTGTCAGTTTGATGTTAGATGTGTGAGGGTCCCCCCTCCCCCCTAAAAAGTGAAAGTTCTGCGTTCTTGAATTTTACTGTTATTTTATAGGTTGTATTATTTGAGTGAGAGACTTCTACTTATCTTCTGTCTAAGTGTCCACCACTATTCGTACAATTTGGTGAAAACTCTTATTTTTGGGTTCTTTCTTTTTCAATGACTTCTCAAGTTTCAACTATAAAATGTTATTGTTGTGAGTTGTGTGCAACTGTTTTCCGGTTTCTCCGTCAAAAATTTAGCAGATTTTTCCTTTTGAAGCATTCTGGCTTGACTTCATAAATTTTTTTAACCTTTAAAATCAAAGTTTTTGCATTTAAGGGCAAAGAAGCTTCATTTTATCTTCTTTAGATTCTTAGATGGGCACAGTAGAATATGATGATATGACAATCGAATAAGTACCTACATATCGAAAACGTAATCTGATCAGTAAGTTCTCTCTCATTAATCGGATTAAATTGTATCTTCTTGTATCTCTCTGTAATCTTCTTGTATCTCTCTGTAATCTTCTTGTATCTCTCTGTAATCTTCTTTTTTCTTTTATTTCTTTTTATTTAAAACCATAAGCCCTTATCAAGTGGTGGCTGTAAAATTTGGAGGAATTCTCCGTTCTTAAAGTGTCACTATCAATTTGTTCTTGCAATAAGAAAAAAGAATTTGTCAGAATTTAAGATTTTTTCTAAGTTAATTAGTTTCTACGCATTCATTCTCTTCTGAGTTACCCGTATAATTTGTATCTTGGGAGCTCTCGATGTTGTTTTTCTCCACACAATTTTAATTTTAATGCATTTATTATGAATGATTTCAGTGACAATGCAAAATCTGTCTTCTCTTTTGCTAAAATTGTTTCCTGCCAATGTATTACTTCCATCTTACTGGGCCATTCTTTAGTTTCTCTCTTTTATTGAAGAAATGCGTGCTTTCCTCAGATTTTTGTTGGGTCATTTTTACTTGCTCAAAATGAAATTAAAATTGTCTGGGATGGTAACGTGAGTGTAATCGCACATACCTTATTTTATAAAATCTGCCGTTGTTCATGAAGATGTACAATTTACTCCCACCTGAAGTCATTTCAGATTTTCATTTTACCTCGATAATAGCTCTCATCTTTTAGCGGTGGTGTTCATTTCTTTAATTTTCTACTGACCAAGAGTTTTCAGAATCAACTTAATTCTGTAGTTTTGCATCTTGAGAAATATTTGTCTCTTTATCAGCAGCACTTGTCGCTGCATTTACCAAGTCCAAAACTAAAACTCAAGAAACAACTCATACCTACATACATTGTTTAGTTTTGAAATGTTAATTCATGGTTTGTTCTTTTAACCTATCACCTACTTAATTTTTTTTATTTAAATTGGTGCAATATAATTAAAAATAATAATAGCACATTTTCAGGAATGAAATTGGTTAGTTTTCTGAGAAAATATTGAAATTTGTAAGAACTTCTTCCAACACTGCAACTCATGTATATTTTTGTAACAAAGCCATCAAAGTTTGATTTTATTTTAGCTTTTTTTTCACTTTAATGCTCATTAATTTTGCACCGTACCACTCCTTTGAACTTTTTTTCTGACCAGTATCATTGTAATTATTAACTTAATATTTAGGTGGCATTATTCCTAATGCTAAGCTAGTAGTGAGAATGTTCTAACTCATCTGCAAAGATTATATTTTTTTAACTGTCATACACAGAATTATAAAATTATTTTTAATGGCTAAATACTGATGGTGAAACTAAGAAAACAGTTATCTTAATTTGCGGCAGAGCGATTTTCCTGTATCATTTATACAGCTGAAAAATTATACCAAACCGTTTCTGATTTGCAAAAATTTCCATGATTTTTCTGTAATTGCTCATCCAAAATATTCCTCTAAAATGTTATGCTAAAGTACAAATCAGCTTTCAATCAAAGAAATAACATAAGACCAGGAATTTAGAAACATCGCAATCGAGATGTATGCCTTTCAAAGTTTCACCATCGGTTTTCTCTGAGGTTCATCTGAAATTGGTCGAATTTACAATTCTTTTATTGTCATCACAGTTACTGTAATTATTTTTGTTATGATTTACATTCTTCCTCTAAGTTACATCTCCTTGTTTGAATATTTTTTGTGTAGAGACCCTTTGTATCTGGATCAGAAATTTATGCTTAAATTCATATTGCTTGAAAGGGTCGAGTAAAAAAAACTCAAAAAGTGATTGAATTTCTGAGCCCTTAGCAAATCCGTTGATATTTTGATCGAGATTGAAATCTTGATCAAGCCCTTGCATTTTCAAGTAGGTTTTTTCTTCATATTTTTGTATTCAAGCATTTTAGAATCTCACGTTTTTTTGTTTTTGTTTTTTTGTAAAACCAAGGACTGGCTGATCAGTCTGAAGACAAGAATTTATGTTATTTCCTGTAAGTGTATAAAAAGTCATTAAAAGATGCTCTATATTTCTGAAAAATTGCCTTGTATTTTATTGGTAGTAATCCTTTAACATTTTCATTTGAAGAGACTTAAGTTCAGGTAACATTATTGAAAGCTGTGATTTTTAACTGTTGAAAGTTTGTTTTTCTTCTGACAATTTTGCAACATTTCTTTTTAAATCTCCATTGCCATTTAATTTTCGACACTCACAACCTCACAAAGATATTCCTGAATTTTAATATCTCGGATATTTTTTGTTAGACATCGTACATGAAACATTACGTAAGTAAATGAAATTTCTGAAAAATCGAGTGAAATTCGTTTCTGAGTGCCTGGAGTAATGTTTTAAAACGAATGAGATGGGGCAGCAAAATACAGGCGGCCCATGGGCGGCAAGAAGGTAAATCCGGCCCTGCCCTATGAGCCACACGAACTTTCAGGATTTGTGAATATTTCTTCTTCGATTTTTCAGAGGGATTTGCTCGTAATTCTATCGAAAAAGTAAAAAAATTTCTAGGAAAAATGGACCGCGTTAAACAGAAAGGAACCAAGTCAGATCAGCTATTAACAAATTTAGTACAGCAATTCAATTTTTTACAAGAGAACGGTTTTGCAGATTCCTTTGACATTTTTGAGGAATTTACTTCGTACCACGCAGAAAATTCACTGATTTTTGCAGGAGAATCCACACAAGCGTTTTTCGGTAAAAAATTAAATTGCCCAATTCAATTTGGCAATAGCTGATGTGGCTTGGTTCCTTTCTGTTTAAGGCGGTCCAAATATTCATAACTTTTTCCAAAATTTAATCTTTTTCGAGAGGAAATTTGGCAACATTCGAACGCTCGCACGGCGTTCTACTTACCACGGTAGCAGTCTGCACTAACACAAGGCAACAACGGTCCACTCTGGAAAAGTGCACCGAGAAAGCATCATACTGCCGTGCTAAGGAGAAACGTCGTATGAACATTCGAGAGTTGCTAAATTGCCCTCGATAAAATATGTATTTTTGACAAAATTCATGCATATTTTTCAGTGAAATTTTCAGATATTTTATATTAAATTGCGTACAAAATTATCTGAAAATTTTGGGAGATAATATATTCAATTTTCCGAGTAAATTTCGGTGTTTATCGAAAGAAATTCGGCAACGTCTGAAGGCTCATACGGCGTTCTTTCTTAGCACGGCAGATTCGTGATGGATTATCTCTCTCCAGCTGGAGGTTTCCTGTGGCTGGGATGATAACAGTTTCCGTCAAAAGATTGGAGCAACGATTTCCTTGCCACGAGCTGAAATATGAAAATTTGCAAGATTTCAGTGAAAAGAACTTTAATCTGATCGCTGAAATTGTTCTAGATAAAAAAAAAGAGCAGGATTAGCTTCGATCTTAGGATCGGACCGTTCTAACAGAGCCGAAAATTCAAATTTCCCGCGGACGATTTTGTTTACAAAATTCGGTCGTTCACCCCTCCCCCACGCAGTTATCAGTGTTTACATTCATCAGAGGTCCTGCGGCCGGTCAATTTTAACTTTTTTGTGTACATTGGGCGATGATCGTAGACAAGTACAGCATGAAGCGCCCAAAATTTAAGACGGTGTTTTGAGGGAAGTACAAGGCATGATAGTTTGAGGTTATTTTTATTAATTCCTGTAAACACTAAACTTTGAGAACATCATTTCACTGATGATCTTTCTTCACCAGCAGTGTAACTGCCCTTTGCAAAAATGAATACCTTTAGTCTATGTTTAGTTTTAATTATTTTCCTCATCGATCTCAATGTGATCTCTAGTCAGAGTGTGTCTGTCGGTGGTGATGTGAAACCAAACACATTAGTCATCGCTTTTTTAGTCAGGAATAAAGCGCATACTTTACCATACTTTTTAACATTACTGGAGAATCTCAACTATCCCAAACAGCGGATTAAACTATGGTGAGTGCTCTTCAATTTGTATCTCTTATTGAACCCTTGGTTCTGCCTCTGTCTTAAGCAAGCAAGTTGCAATTAAGGTAAAACCAATCATAATTTCCGTGTTACTCTCATAATACCTACCTATTGGAGATTGATCACTCAGAGAACTAAAGATTTTTGCATCATGCATGGAAAGTTGTTGATTACTTCCTGTTATGAGGAAGAACTTGGTGAATCACTGTTTCAGTCTCATTTCTGAGGCCTCAAGTGAGAACTCTCCTTCTAGGTAAAGTAGGGAAACTTCTTGTGTCAAAAATTTAAAATAATTGCCCATGGATGTATGCTTTAATTTTATGATTAGAATATTTCATGTAAATACATCCAGGTTTTCATATGCATATTTGCCTAATATAATATATTAAATGACATATGTATAAAACAAGATATATATTACCCTCCAACTTGTTCTGAATATTAGTACTGAAAAAATTTGAAAAAACTCACGCATCAGCATTTTGACATTGAAGCAATATTTTCTCTTCATGTCATGTGAAGGGAAGTACTGCGTATTGTCTCAGAAATTGCCACAGATTTAACTGCGGAGTTTCATTACATTTCTAATCTAATTTGGGTTTGCCCTGCTATCCAACAGGATCCGAAGTGACCACAATGTCGATAACTCCATTGAAATCCTTGATGCATGGCTTTCCAAAGTATCCTCATCGTACAGTTCTATAAATACTCATTTCGCACCATCGCCACCAACGGAATTTAAGGATGAAGAAGGACCCACACATTGGTCAGAGAGTCGGTTCACTCACATAATGCGGCTTCGGGAAGAAGCTCTCATGTACTCAAGAGAGACATGGGCTGACTACCTACTGGTAAGTTGTAGAAATTAATTTTCAAGCTAGTCGAGCAAACTCAATATATATCCAGGGGAATGAATGCGTAAAGGAACAATACATTAATTCTCAGGGATTTTGGGGTGAACGAGTGCTCATGCAAGCTTTGAAATTGTGATATTTAATTTCTTGCTTTCAGCGCCTTATCATTAGGCAAAGCACTTTTTTTAAGTAGTGTTCTACACTGCCATGCTTAGGAAAAACGCCGTATGAGCCTTCCATCGCCAAATTTCCTTTGATAAAACACGAATTTCCTGGTAAACTTATGAATATCTTCTTTCCAATTTTTCAGATAATTTTGCTCGTAATTTCACCTAAAGTTCCTGAAAATTTCAAGGAAAAATATTCATTATTTTCCTTAAAAATAAACATTTTGTTGGTGGAAATTTGTCAACTCTTGAATGTTCATACGGCGTTCTTCCTTATCAGCACGGCAGTACATTCCTTCTAAAATTGCAGGACCCACCTTGCCTTGAGAGCCCAATTTCTGGGAGCGTAATTAACCCTTGCATATGCTTCATATGCTACCACTGCTTTGCGATTGTGGGTTTTAAAAAATTGTCAGGGTACGTCCGCTTCCTTAGGTTCCTCAATGGCTCAGCTCTCCCAATTTTTAGATGCACTTGGTGCCTGACACCTGAGGGAGGGAGAACACTGTTTCTAAGTCTATCAAATTTTTTGTTTTGATGAGGAGAATATGTTCATAACTCTTCTGCTTGCATTTTTCAGTTTATCGACTGTGATGTATTTCTTACTTATCCGGATGTGATACAAGATATGGTCTCGAAGAACTATCCTTTAGTATCGCCAGTGCTCCAGTCAAGTGGGCTTTACTCCAATTTCTGGGGCGGCATGACAAGCGATTTCTATTATTATCGCTCTGATGACTATGAATCTATTTTATTCCGCAAAGAGAAAGGCTGTTTCAAAGTTCCTATGATCCACTCTTGTGTCTTCATTGATCTGAGGTATCAGTCCACTGATAAATTATCTTACTTACCGGAAAAAGTTCCTGGCTATCATGGTCCACATGATGATATCATCACATTCGCCCTAGCAGCAAATTTGTCTGGTAAGTGTGTCGGCTTATTACAAATATCAGTTTTCTAACAATGAGGATCATTTTTTTGTTTGAATGGAGACTGAAGTTGCCTCCCATAATTTGAAGGACTTTGGTTGGGATCAAACGAGCAATTTGAAATGTTTCACTTTAATTGAATTTTTCTTTAAAGTAGCAATTTCAGCTTTTAGATTCTGGATCAGGATTGCCAGCGGTCTGGAAAACCGGGGAAACAAGGGAAAGTAAGGGACTTTGCAGCGACCAGGAAAAGCCAGGGAATTTCTGACACATCTACTAATCACTAAAACATATCACTGCTCATCTGAATGTTTATTGTTTCTGGTTATTTTTAAGTCTTGTCATTTTTTAACCAGCTACTGAATGCCTTTTTCCATACTTTGATCTCTAAACAAGGAAATTTTGTCCAACAAGCAGCAACAGTCCAATAAAGAATAGAAAAAAATAGGTGGAAATTTTGCTTGAAGGCTAGGAGAAAGTCAGGGAGTTTTAGAGAACTTTGCAGCCAGGGAAAAGCAAAGAAAGCCAGGGAATTCGAAGATGAAGAATTTATGGCAATCCTGTAGACTCTCATATCTATCAATTTTTGGACCCCTGAGAAAAAATCGGTACCAAAAGGTACGCAACTTTTCTTCTCTCAGGGTAGTGGTATCAATAGCTTGATTTTCTAAAGTTAGAAGATGAAATCCCTTCTCCTAAAGTTAGTCACATTCAAGGCACTAGTTTTAAATGTCTTAAAACTAGCTTACTTAGTCACTTTAATGTCACGCTTCAACTGTCTTCATGTCTACCATATGTTTTCAGGTATTCCACTTCATGTCTGTAATGAAAATACTCACGGATTTGTTATGGTCCCATTAGAAAGAGACACTCCTCTAGAATCTGATGAAAGCCAGTTGACGAACATCAAGCTTGAAGTTTTATGTGAGTTTCATGATTATTCAAAGAAGTATAACTATGATGTCTAGGATGGGCCCAGAAAAATAGGAGATGTTGTAGACTTATCAAGAATTCAATCAGGGAATTGGTTAAAAACTAAGAATTTCTTTATTTTAAAGTGGCAACCAGTTTGTATATTTTTTTGGTCGGATATTCAAAGTAACAGAATTACCCCCAGAAAATGAAAAAAATTAGTAAATTCTACTTTAATCTCTGGAGGATTATTTTTGCCCTTGAAAATCTGGACGAAAGTAATTAAGTGTTCATCAAGGAATCAAAAAATTCAAAGATAATATGATTTAACCTGTGGCATCAGGTTCTTATTGAAAAATTAATGTTGGTAGTTGTATGGATACTCAGTGAAATGCTGTATAGGTTTTAGTATCTTATCAATCAAAGAAATTATGCAAATCGTGTTTTTATCATAAAATTCAAATTATACCGTCCAGAAATTGAAAATTTTATCAATTGAAGAAATAAGTTCAACAATTTAAATTTAAGATTTTTTTTCCTGCAGTCATTCTGTATCTTGTAACAGGAGAGTGAAGTAAAAAAATTAAATATTTTCTCTTCTCTTTGTTTTTTAGTGACCGGGCCGCCGCTGTCAGTTAGTGAATCGTTGTCGCGTTTTGTGAAAAAAAGTGAAAAAACATCTTGGGGACTTAGTCGGACATACCTCATCAACTTAGAGCGCAGACCTGAACGTAGAAAACGAATGATGGACTGCTTTGATGTGCTAGGACTGGAGGTGACTGTACTCAATGCAGTTGATGGCAGGTAAGAAAAAAGTCACTTCTCTCTGAGGTATGGGTTTGGCCAAGGTTTTAGAATCCTCACATTGCGGCTATAATTTGTGGTTCTTCTCCATAGTATTTCAGTTAAAATAAAATATGCCTAAAGTGCATTTCTCCAACACTGTATTTCAGCAGTTTTGTACTTTAGTGGCAATGGATTTTAAGAAATGTTTGTATAGTTACACTTCAAAGCTGAGCATCCCATTTAGCAACTTTATCAATTGTTTAATTTTGATGCTGATTTCATTTAAATGGAGTCTAGATGTTTTGAAAGCCTGTCTATTCATACATGTCCAGCTCTTTCTTTGCCTCCACAATAAGACAGCACTTTGGTATAAAAATTTGAAAAATGGAAATCTACAAGTAAAAATTAAACTTTGCTTTGAACCTGAAATTGTGGGCTCTACAAGCCATAAAAAATACATTATGTCTTGTCTGTGTGTCTTGCCCAACTTCTGCTACCTCAAAATTGAAATTTTTGTATTATACCTAGTGGAAAAAAAATTCAAAAAGCTAAAAATTAAAAGGCTGCTCTCAAAATGCTCAAGAATAGAACATAAAGTGCTGTCAGGATATATCCGATATAGACCCTCTCTGTATACAGTTTAGGGAGCAAATTTTATTTGTTAACCTCACAGCTGCGTTATATTTGAGTTCTAAAAATTTTTGGTTTTGTTACTGAAGTGTTTCGAAAAAATCTTCTATGTTTGTGTAACGAGATTAACAGATTACAATATAACTTGATGCCCTCCATTGGTACAAAAATGACAAACCATCTCAACCCATTCCATAGCTTATAGTGATGAGAGTCTCTGCTGGAATCCGAAAGTTCAATTTTTTTGTCTAACAGGAAAAAAATCGCTGTGCTGACAATCGGAATACATTTGCAATTAGGAATTACAAATTCTAGCTCATTTTAGAAACAACCTATGTATCAACCATTGATTCTTAAACTCACATTAGCTTTTTCTGGGATGCAGAGGTTGTAGAAATTGAAATTGTATTTCCCAATTGCAATATTATTTGAGTCCTGTTCTGCATGGATTCCTATGGGTCTCAAGGCTCATGTCTTAATACACATTGTTTCGTTTGGCAGAGATACGTCCACTTTTACAAAAATATCAGTTCAACTTGAAAATGCTCATATTCTTGTTTGTAAAGCTTACGCAAACTAAATCTACTGCAGAACTCCCAGATAATGTATCCCGCTTTGCGACATTGCAGACTTTTTGTGATACTATTTATTGCCAAATTTGACTGGCTAAGCTGTGTAGAACATTTAATGATTAAAAAATCGAGCTTCAATCGAGCAGCATTATTTTGGCTTGTAGCTCGAATTTTTAATCATTATTTATCTTCTTGTGAAACTTTTTTTTTTTTTTTTTTCCACCAGAAAATTACTTAACATCAAATCTTCAAAAAAACCGTGATTTTTCTTCCCCGTGCAAGGAAAATTCTGTGAAAACTCCAAGGAAAGATTTTGCTTTATCCCTCTCCAAAAAAAAAGAAAAAAAAAACAAAATGAAATAAAATACCTAGGAGTGGAGATTTTTAAACACCGCAAACGAGATACTTATGTGGTTTGAGAGTTTTACTGTCGAAATGTAAATTTTTGAATGACCACGTGTTCCTCTCGCGCAATTACGGTAGCCGCACAATGGATCGAGTCAATCAGAGAGGTTGGACATGAAATTTTTGTCAAAAACTGCAAATGTTGATGTTTAACTTGTCATATCTTAAATTTTAAGGGTTGCTTCTAAGGGGTTCAAAGTTTTGTATAATTGGAGTTTTAAGCGTTTAAAGTTTCTGAATTTTGTCCAACCTCTCCCATTGACTCGATCCACTGTGGGCCGGCCTGAAAATACCCTTCATCAACGCACTTACTCAGAGAGTTCACGTATGTTGAAAATTCGTAGAAATATTTCCAGAATTATCCTCCGGGGTAAATCAATCCTACTGTAACCGAATTTCCAACGAAAATCGGCAAAACGGCTCAAGTCGCTTGCAGTCGCGCCGCTCACCCACATCCAGACGCAAAAAACACCAGCTGAAAACCGGAATGAACTCTTAAGCGTCAAGTGCCTTAATTTCAGTGTAACGCCCCCGGGTCTAACGGGTCGCTCCCTCCCAGTGCGGGGGAGTGTTGAAAATACTCCCGCGCTCATCAGTTGCCATATAGTGAAAGGACATTTTACTGCCCTGCTAAGGGAAAACGCCGTATGAACATCCGAATGTTGGCAAATTTCCGTTTATAAAACATTAATTTTTGAGGAGATCCATGAATATTTTCCGTTGAAATTTTCAGATACTGTGGATTAAATTGCGAGATAAATTCTCTGAAAATTTGGGAGAAATATGTCCACAAGTTTCCTTGGAAATATGTATTTCATCGGAAAAAGTTTGGCAACGTCTGGAGGCTCATACGGCGTTTTTCCGTAGCATGGCAGACTAGACTCCGGGACTATTTTCCGATGTAAGGGCGTATTTCGATTTTCGCATGGGCCCCAGAAAGCATGGATTTTTACGTGAAACAGAGCTCACGTAGAAATTGAGGTACGCTCTTACGTCAAAGGGGTGACGATCAGTGTGAGGGTGGCAAAAACTGGCCTTTTTTTATGACCATCAGGTTGAATACGTGATTAATCGTGTCGCTGCGGCGCGCGGCGGCTCTTTCGGGTGCTCTTTGTTCCTGAGTTTTCGCGATGACGTCAGGTGGAACCGGAAATGAACGGAGTGTTGACAATTTCGGAACGGTCTCCCTACGGATTTTCCAAGGGATTTCCGGCGGAAATCCATCGAGGAATTGGGCCGGAACTCTTGATAGGATATGAAAAATGAAAAAAAAAAAAAAAAAAAAATCAAGAAATTAGCTTGTTGTTTTTCTTTTGGAAATCATAATACGATAAATTTGCAACGTCGCATTTTGAGGTGCGTGCTGTCAGAGTTTAGTAATCGGTTCACTTGTTTAGACTCACTTATAGAGCCATTGGGGACGGGGAAATTGCCGGATCCAGGACTCTAAAGTACTTTTCCGGGAAAATTTGACTCCTGCACGGCTGAGTTGTTGTTTTTTTTTTTTTATTTTTTATTATTTTTTTTTTATTGAACGTTTCTGAATTATACGTAAACCTAAAAGTCGCTCTTTCTAAAGTATTAAAAAAAAAGAAAAACAATAAAAAAAACCCCAACAATGCACAGAAATAAATGACAAAGGATAAAAAGGAAAAAATTGATCTTTTTTTTTTTAGTTTAGTTTAGTTTAGTTTTTTTATAACAAAATTGGAAAAGAAGATTCATTTTTTTTCCTTCTCTTTTTTTGTTTGTTATTTATTTTATGCATAGTCTGGTGATTTCTTGATACATTGAAATCGATCCAATTAAAACCAAGATATTCCCCTCTTAGGTTTGAGGATGCTTTCTCTGGTTCAGCCTGGTAGGTAAATATCCCTTATTTTCCTCATTTCTGACTACCCTGAATAATTTTCTATCGAAAAAAAACCATAAATACCCCAACGTGTTTAAATAAAAAAATAAAAAAGCCCATTAAAACCGCGGACCAACGAGAAAATATTTGATGGCCCATGAGGGGATCGAACCCGCGACCTTCGCGTTATTAGCACGACGCTCTAACCAACTGAGCTAATGGGCCAGTTGGACGGAGGAACTGAAATACGCGGTTATAGGGCCAGCGACGTGTCTGAGGCGGTCCGTGCATGGCTGTGGCTGGGAAGGTCGCCATGCGCAGCTGCTGTGGCGCTAAGCGCCGGCGCCAAGTTCCCCACGGCATGAACCGCAGTTAGCATGTATCGTAGCGAGCTTCAAGGCTCACGAAGAATTGCGTTGCGTGTTTACGTAGCGCTATCTCCTTTAACATGACCGTGGCTGGCGCGTCAGTACCATTACACTGTGTTGCCGTTGCGTTTCCAATACCAGTCTCGATGCGCTATGTATTATCCAAGAAGAGCACCGATACAGACATCTTTATGATTAGTTGAAAAAGCTCAAACTTTCATATTTTATTATTAATAGTTAAATAAATAACACCAGAATGAATGCAATTTTAGAATTAACTGATAAAATCTTGATAAATAAAGTGCCTGATAAAAGGGTCAAATTGTAAAGGGTTAATTGTTTGTAAATTGTAATGGTAATTTATAATTTTTAAATTTAGTCTGTTACTTTAGTCAGAAAATAACTCATTTTTATTATTAACCATAATATACCTCTGCTTTGGTTTTAACTAAAATTGTGCGAAGAAACATAAGTTCTTAAATTTTAAGCCGAAATTCACATTGGATCCATGAGGGAGGTTTATCTTAAAATCTTATAATCCCCGTTTTGAGGAAAAAAAAAATTAAGCAAAAACAACCTCTCTCAACGAATTACCGAAGCAGCACACTGCAATATAAATATTAGAATGAAGTTGCCACTGATGGCAGATAAATTGTAATATTTTCACATCATTAAGTTAACATCGACGGTGAAAGTGCAAATATATATTGGTTGCGGTGTTTCGAAATCTCCGCTTCTATTTTATTTTTTAAAAGGAGACGAACCAACATTTTGGCTTGAAATGTGTACAGAATATTCTTCACGTGGAGAAGAAGAATGACCGAAGTTATCAAGAACGTTCAGTAGTTTTCCATGTATGTAGAAATTTTCTACTAGGAAAAGAAGTATGGCAGGAAATCCGCAACAATGCCTCAAGCCGAGAAACGCATGTCTGCAGTTTCACTATCGATGTGCCAAAAGTTCTTTGATAGTCAATTAGTTCTGTTACTCTGTGTGTCTAAAAGATGAGCATTCGAACCAAAAAAATTAGCTCATTTCAATTTGATTGCAACACATTTGGACTGGAGCCCATTCAATCAAAAGATAGGCAACATTTACAACATTCACGTCGCTCAGTGAGAACGGAAACACACCAACTCGGAAAAATGAAAATAATCGAGACATACACAACACTGCTCAGTGGATGAAGACTTTAGCCTAGAAAAACAGTTTTGGTGCCAAAAGACAAGTACTAAAGGGCATTTCAAAGGTCCAAGATGGAACAGATGCGCTGTATTCAATGCCCTCTATAAAAACTGTCTTCAATGAAAATGTAGCATTTTCGAGTTATAGAAATGGTGTCTTTTCGTTCTCACTGATTTAATTGAGCTCTCCTCAGTATAGACTCATCCCTGAATAGCTGCTGCTATAATCCGTAACGAGAGAATTATGCTTCAATCGTTACGTGCGTAAGTCCTTAAACTCATGAGCCCCGGCTTTCGTTGATTAAGCAGGACGCTAGGGCTCATGAGTTCTTGGATTTACGCCCGTCTAGCACACACCGATTCCATTGACAGTGAGACAAGCGAACATTACACCATGTTGCCGAGCGCGGAAAAACACGAGAGAATTTTTTTTAGTTATTGAACAACCGGCCCATTAGCTCAGTTGGTTAGAGCGTCGTGCTAATAACGCGAAGGTCGCGGGTTCGATCCCCTCATGGGCCACTATATATTTTCCTCCTCCTCTTATATATCGCAGCGGTAATTTGACATTTCAAATACACAAGTAATTGGTATCTTGGTGACAGCATAGGGTCTCATCCATTGTCCGTAGGTCTAGTTGGTTTGTGGGTGTAAAGGGAGAAATAGCCCATTAAAATTTTCTCTTTCTCTCCTCGTCAAGATATAGTCTTGGGTGGGTGGATCCGAGACATTTTAATTTAATTTCAACAAGGGTGCTACGCCCCCCGACCCCTTTGCGCATCAGGCGTTATGCTTAGGGTGGCATATAATTTCATGAAAAATGAAATCTTGAAATTTCAGAACTTTAAGGAATTTATGAAATATATGGAAAAATATCGGCTCCTTTTCATGTTTCGCCAAGTGAAAGAATTGTGTCGTTCTTCTATTTTTATGTGTTTGAGTGCGGGTTGCATACTCTAGCCCCGAAACGATGTGAAATATTTCACAGCCTTGTGAAATTTGATGAAATATTTCCCTGAAATTTCCAATCTTTCATTTCTTTCCTACGTTTCATGCCACCCTAGTTATGCATTACGCGCTACTCTCATGATTTTATATTCTAGCATATATTTGCGTTACACTCATATTTTTATTATTTAATTTTCTTTACTATACTCGTCTTTACATTTAAGATGAGAATAAGTATGTTCTTTTCTCTTCTCTCGTCTTGAGTTAGTGGCGATTCTCGCAAGTTGGCAACACTGTTTTCTCCATTTAAATGTATGTTAAACAATCGATTCTAGGTGAAGTCGCCTATTTCAACCAGAATTGATATATTCAATAGATTAATGGCGCTTTAACAATGTTGTCAACTTGCTGGAATCGCCACTACCGTGAGGGGTCGAAGGGTGTGCGAGCACTATCATCCAGAGGATGGATACCAAAAACTCTAAACCGGAGTCCAAAAAAAAACTTTTAAAAAAAGCAAAAAAGCTTATGAAAAGCTTTCAAAAAGCTATTCATAAGGCGGAAAACACGTTCTAGAACCGTGGGTACTATCACCAGGATAAGTTTCCCCTGAAATAATAAGCTGGAGCCGAAATTTTATACGCAAACTCTGAAAACGGTCGATGTCTTTAAATCTCATGAAAAGCTCGAATTCTACTCAAATTCATCTCACGAAATGCGTATTCTGTTTCTGAATGGCCAGTGTGGTACTGAGAGAGGGGATGGGAGGGGGGGGGGGTTAATTTTGCTTAATCGACGGACGGCCAAAGCAAAATCACCGCAAAAATGCGGGCCTTGGAGGAGGATCAACGCTTGGACTTCATCAACTTACAAATTAAAGCTTCTCTTCTTTCCAGAGCTATTCATTACAGTCTGCCGGGCTCAGAATGAACGCCGTATGAGCCACAAGGCGTTGCCAAATTTCCTCTAAAACCCCGAATTTTCAGAAAAATTAGTAAGTATTTCTTCTCAGGGCATTTCCAGGGTGTCTACAAGTCCGGAAATGGTACTGATTTATTAAGGGCGGTCTGGAAGTACTTAAAAGTGCGGAAATTTTCGTTAGAAGGTCCGGAATTTTTCATTTTTGTCGCAATTTGAGAGAGAAATTCAACTTTTTGAAATTTTTTGAATTTCGTCAAATGAAGGTTCTGAAAAAGTACTGAATTTAGGAGGTACCGAATTTCTCGGGAATGTACTGAAAAAGTACTGTAAAAGTATACTGATTTTTGGCCAGCCTGTTTTAGTAGACACCCTGATTCGTTCGTTACTTGATCTGAAAAGTCTGAAAATTTCGAGGAGGTATATTCACAACTTTTTCAACATTTGGCAACATTAATTCGAATGCTCCAGAGCTATTCCACAATTTCGTCAGTAAGCATTCAAGTCCTCAAGCTCCCCCCCCCCCCCCAGTCCTTTCGGGTAAGAATCCTCGTCAAGTTATATTTTTCAGGGACGGATCCGGAAAAATGGGAAGTTAAACAATGGCGTCAGAAGAGGCGCGAATATCTCGTCCATCGTTGCCAAAGTGTGTTTTAAAAACCACCATTTTTCTGCGAGTTAAGGTGAAGGGTGCGACTGCGACTTTTTGACAGCAGTTTGATAACTCCGCAGGACGCCCCTTGCGTATCTTTTCACACCAGTAATTAATGTTTCTCGCAATTTTCCGTCTCTTGAATAAATGCCGCGTCAAACTTGCCACGCGAATTCGAGCACCTAGACAAAACTAGATGCGCCGGAAAAATTCGTGTGGTCATCTATTATTCAGTCTGGATTCATTTTTCTTTCGAGGCGTCAGCGCGCTATAATCTCTAGTATCTTTTTTTTTTTTTTTTTTTTTTTTTTTTTTTTTTTTTTTTTTTTTTTTTTTATAACGTCACGCTGCATGAATCGGTCGTTCTGACTTATGACTATCCTATTGAAATGTTTATAAACTCAACAGTCCAAGTTCTTAAGTCTCTCTAATCTTCATATTTCGTTCCGTTATTTTTAAAGTTCTGCATTGGGGAACTTTTCCCACGGTCTCAGGACATTTTGTCAACGATTTTTTGTCCGCGCACCTTTTTTGTCCAGCAGTTTACGCCCTCACGTAAAATAAGCAACAGTGACTTCGTCCTAGCGTTATATTTTAGTCGGTATGTAAAATTATATTGACAATATCGAAATGAGAAATTGAGAGAGAAAGAGGTGTCAATTTTGAGCGTTTGGTTGCGTGTACATCTCGCTGCAGCACAATAAAAGCACAAAATGTAAAAGAAAAAATTAAAGTGGGTTAGAAATCATTAAATTTGACACGGAACCACCAATATTTAAAACGCACACATTATATTATTATTCTCCTTTGATAAATTGATACATATTTTTTCCCCATCAATCTAAATGAGAATAATCAATGCAGAGTGTGCAAACATTTCAAAATCATGAGTTAAAAAACGCTGACTATGCGAGTATAAAAAGGTATTAAAGCCTAACAGAGCGAAGCGGCGCGGCGTGCTGCCAGCGCGAGAGGCTCACTCGCGCCTACAAACCTAAGTGGATACTTCACGCATTGCACAATGCTTGAAGTATCCACTTAGGTTTGTAGGCGCCGATGCGCGTTCCGCGCTGACCGCCCGCCCGCCGTGCGGCGGCGCCTGAAGCGACTATTTCACAACAGAGGTGTTGCACAGTATTATACGAAATTGAACGTATTAAGAAAAACAGGCATCTTTTAAAAGTACAGATCGTTTCTCGCAAAATAAATCAAGATACTTATCGCACACAGGAAAAATCTAAGAGCCTTTAGCGGAGGCAAATATAGAGGTTTATCCGGTTCTGGTATAACAATGTGGGAATTTCTTGAAAGATAATTTAGTTCTGTTACACCAAAGAGGTGTAGAGAGTTTTAGTGAATTTTGTCTAATGGAATTGACGCTCCCCCATTTTTACCAAAACTCTCAACTATATATTATTCTCCGTTGGACCGAACAGACAAAACAAAGAAACAAGCAAACCCTCATTCTTCCAAGACATTATACATTTTCATCCAAAAACGTCGTGAGCAGTGGTCGTTTGTATTTACATGTGGGCCAATTAACTTTGGGTCTCGACTGGCACGTGGACCAAAACTCCCGTGCCGAAAAAAACGCGTGGACGTAAATTACTGGACAAAACAGGTGCTGTTTTCAAATTTTCGAAGAGAGACCTTGACACTCTCTGCCGCGTTGCTGCTTCTTTCTCGTTACGGCGACGAACTGCTTCACGAAGTGCCTTCATTTGGCGTGATACCACTATTGTGACTTGATCGTCTCGATGGTGTCTACCTTGTACTTCGAAGGGACTTTTTCTTTGCTTCTCAAGCGTCGCGTCTCGTGAAGTTTGTTGTGAAACTCAAACGTAGTGAATCTCAAACAAACTGGCACAAAACGCCTCTAAAACTGAAATATTGATCAAGACTGAATCGCTACAACTGATTTAAGTTTTACAACGTACTTCTTAACAATCATTGCAGTGAAATATTTTTTTTTTTTTNTTTTTTTTTTTTTTTTTTTTTTTTTTTTTTTTTTTTTTTTTTTTTTGTATATATTTTGCCGACAGGATAGTAATCAGGTTGTTTATTCTGTGGCTTAATAAAACCTGTGCATAGTGAAATGGTTTTTAAAATTAAACCATTTCTCTGAAAAGTTAACCCTTTGCAATAGTGTGACGTCTCAGGTAAACGCTGTTCGTTAAAAGGTGGAAAGTTTGTCTCGTTTTGAAGTTAATTTTCATACCCTTTTTTATTCTTGAACTTGCAAAGCTACTGTATGTGAAAGGTGAGAATATGATGGGTAGTATATAGTATTTAAAAGATTTGCTCGACTTTAAATCTATTTGGTTTGGGTTGTAGAAAAAAATATAGTGGAAAGTCTTCTTTCATTTCCTGATGAATCGATTCGTTAGCCTTCCGCTCTTCCATAAAATAATCAGTGGTGAGGCGTGAATGATCGATTTGTCGATATTTCCCCATTTGAAGCTGCGATAAAGAATCGATTATTAAGGCGTTCGATAATCGATATTTCTCCATTTGAAGGTACGGTACAGAATCGATTATTAAGTTGTCCGTTGCCAACACTCTGTTTATCAATTCTTTTCCATAGGTTTAAATTGCAGATTAATCGATGTATCGCAAAGTACGCCATGCCACTAAAAATAATGACCAGTTCATATACAAAGAAATTGGAAAAAGCAGTAAGGAAATGAGCTACGCCGTTGTACGAATAAAATAAAAATATTTATTTTACATTGCTTTAAAATTAAAATTTTTTGTACAACTTAAATTATTTTCTCTTTTTAACAAAAATATATCCGTCGGTTTCCTCGAAAAGAAAGCTCCTTGTAGCCCGCCAGAATTATTTTACCGAGAAAAAAACCCGTATAATGCCCAGTTCTCTCGATATTTTTACAGATTACCGGGTGAGTATTTTTTTTCCCTGCAATTCCGATACTCAATAATTATATTCTACTCGGAGGGACACATTTCCAAAATTATCGGGAACACAGCTACCGTATTTTGCAAGAAGGAACTCACTTTTTTGGTTCGTTCTGGAAGCTAGACATGTTATATTACTTTCCTATGCAGATAGGTTCATTCTCCATTGGAGAATTTGCAAGTGTCTGAAATCTGGTGAATTTCGTTTCTAAGTGGAAACAACTGAGTGAACGGAACACAAGAATACCCTCGGCTCATAAATTGAACAAATTGGAGGAAATATGATAAAATTACAAAATCTGCGAATATACATCTGTTTAAACGAGAAATACCGCCAGATGACGTTACTAGGCGGTGCATTTTCTCACTTTAAAATCTATTTTTATACTACTACTTCCCATACCGGAAAAAAATTCTGAAAAATACTACGAAATCAGCTCTCTAAGCACTCTCAGATGAAGCAATAAAAAAATTGCGTGCAAATGGAGAATTTGCACACACAAATTTTATTGCTTCATCCGAAAATGCTTAATAAGCTGAGTTCGCAGTATTTTTCATAATTTTTTTTCTGAAATGGGAAATTGGAGAAAAATAGATTTAAAGGTCAGAAAATGTCCCGCCTTGTGACGTCACCTAGCGGCATTTTCCATTTACATACGTGTGCTTCGGCAGATTAGGTTATTCCGTCATATTTCCTCCAATAACTATCCAATTTAGAAACCAAGGATATCCTCGTGCTCAGTTTTTTCAGAAGTTCCATTTTAAAATGGAATTTAAAAAAATTCAGACACTTGAAAATTCTTCATTCTCCATTGGCGGATCTAGCAATTTTCCATTTTTGGAGGAAGAAAGTTTATTTATTTATTTTCGAGCCTGAAAAGTGACCATTTTCTCTTTCGGAAACAACTTGTCCAACTGCAGCCTGCCGGAACACTTTGTTCCGGCGGCTTCACACTCTCATCCCAACTTTTTCTGCGGTGCGGGGGCTCCGCCAGGCGAGGGGTGACGGGGGGTGCCGGCTTTCATACGTTCATTTCCCACTATTTTTCAAAATACGGTCAGCATTGTGGCAGAGTTCTTTTCTATTTCCTACCAGAAAAACATTCTGAAAAATACTACGAAATCAGCTCTCCAAGCACTCTAAGATGAAGCAATAAAAAAATTGCGTGCAAACTCTCCTCTTACGGATCTAGCAATTTTCCATTTTTGGAGGAAGAAAGTTTATTTATATATTTTCGGGCCTGAAAAGTGACCATTTCCCTCTTTCGGAAACAACTTGTCCAACTGCAGCCTGCCGGAACACTTTGTTCCGGAGGCTTCACACTCTCATCCCAACTTTTTCTGCGGTGTGGGGGCGCACCACCAGGCGAGGGGCGATGAGGGNGGGGGGGGGGGGGGGGGGGGGGGTGCCGGCTTTCATACGTTGATTTCTCTCTATTTTTCAAAATACGGTCAGCATTGTGGCAGAGTTCCTTTCTATTTCCTCGGAGCGGGGGCACATTAATCATGCGAGCCGGGCTCCTTACGCCGCCATGACAGCTCAGTTTTTTCTCCGACTGTCGGCCTACCGGCTGAGCGAGAATCGATTAACATAGCGCCGTCGTGTCAAGCACGTCATAACGTCGCTTTTCCGACGCAAGATCGTATCTTCATCTCAGCATGAGCCCCGAACAGCATAGAGTCATACGTAAAACAAGGCTTACGTGATAATCGAGGTACGCCCTTACGGAAGAGGGGCAACTTTGGGGAGTGAACTTTACCTTCCCCGGGGGTATATATAGTTTTAGCTTATACTTCGGTAAAAGTATACAGGGCATCTTAAGGTTAAGCGGCCATCGGGATGATCATTGAGGTTGATAGACGAAGCCAATGACAAAGAAGACAAAAACGATGAGGAGGGATCATTTTTCGTGGAAGCGGGTGGTTGCAATGCAATGGATGAAAGATAAAGGTAATAGGCTAACTAACCGCAACCTACGAGAGACCCTATAGTTAGTCTATAATTTTTTCCCTTAGTCCATAGTAGAGTACCTATATTAAG
The DNA here is from genome assembly GCF_001854935.1 of Bemisia tabaci. Taxonomy (NCBI): domain Eukaryota; kingdom Metazoa; phylum Arthropoda; class Insecta; order Hemiptera; family Aleyrodidae; genus Bemisia; species Bemisia tabaci. Next base: position 333,637 of record NW_017549178.1, read on the forward strand.
AGAGTATGGCCACTGGGTCCCATGGAGAGGCTTAGGACCCAAAAATGGCGGTGCTTTGTCTTGGTTTTTGAGGATGGGAGGGGGGTCATTGCCAACTTTTGACGGTTATCACCAACCGCACTTGCTGCCAACCTTACTACATCTAAGATCATTTTTCTCAAAAATTGCACACGATTAGCCTTAAAAATATGTAAAAAAAGTCGCAATAGTGCATTTGGGTAAAGTTCTCGTTACGATAAGCAAAGACAACTACATTTTGAATCATTTTGCATTACATTAACTTTATGGCGTCCGCCATTTTTGGGTCCTAAGGGCTCCATTCAGCCTAAGATGGCTGAGCCAATCAGAGGTGGTCACTCCAGTGGCCATACTCTCTCAATATAGGTACTCTAGTCCATAGGAATCACCCATTTCAACCAATAGGATTATTCGACACTCCTAATGTCTTCTTTATCTATCACTTCGTCTATCAATTTCAATAATCAGCCCGCAGATGAATGCTCCAAACTATAACTATAGCCTTTTAAGAACGACACTGTTTAAAATCCCGACGCGAAATTCACGCTTACTCAGTTGCTATTTTGACCACCTGTTACTCTGAGTGCATGGATCCGGCGCGAATTTCGCGCTCTGGCGGGAGTGAAAATCTGACAGGCAAACATAAAACGGAGCTGCCGTAACATGGATTTGAACTGGAGTCGCGGCGGTAATAGACGAGTGCTCTACCACTTCGCCATTCGGTACTCGTATCAGGATGCCCTGAATTCACGCTACTTGAGGTGCCTCAACTAATTCGTCCGTCGTTGGTGATATTTACGCTCTGATCTATTCTCTCAGAGTACGGCGCGAAATTCGCGCTGGATTTTTTTTTTCACACCGGCTATTCACTCAGAGTAAATCATTGATTTCTAACAGTGTAGGCTATTTAATTTTTTACAAAAGAATGTTCGTGCGGGTTCCTTTGAAAATGTTTAAGGAATTTGCGTCCCACGTTGCAAAAAATTTGCACCAAAATACTCTCCCTAGGTATTATTGGTACTCTAGCATGACGTTGAGATTCTTGAAGTAGAGCATCGCCGCTGTTTGTTCAGAGTCTTATGTAGGCCTGCGGGCTGATTGTTGAAATTGCTAGACAAAGCTATAGACAAAGAAGAAATAGAGAGTATGGAGCGATCCTATTGATTGAAATGGGTGGTTTCTATAGACTAAGGGGGTAAATGACGGACTAACTAAAGGATCTCTCTTGAATTGCCGTGTTAGTTAGTCTATTACTACCCCCTATGTTCATTGCAACCACCCGCTTCCACCAGTAGGATTCCTCCATACCTTTTTTGTCTTCGTTGTCTATAGCTTTGTCTGACAATATCAACAATCAGCCCGCTGGTTGGTCTCGCATGATGTTCTCCCCAGGTATTATTGGTACTGTAGCATGACGTTGAGATTTCTGGAGTAGACGATGGACATTGATTCTTTAGAGTCTTGTGGTGGCCTGGTTGGTCTTCTTGGTGTAGCCGTTGTTGTCACCGTTGCCGGTGATGTAGGTGGTGACGGAGCCGTTGCGGGTCCGGCCGCTCTGCGTCGTTTCCGGCAGGGGGTTGGAGTGGAGGCGGCAAACCTCCGTTTTCCGCTCGTGCCGCGAGAGGGAGCGACTGTGCGTGGAGCCGTGCGTGTGGTGGATCCGGCACTCCCGGAACGACTCCCCCCGCCGGCAGATCAGCGCCTTGAAGCTCCGGCACATGCTCCGCAGCGCCCTCTGGAATCATAAACGCAAAACTCTCCGTGAAAAGGTTAAATGCACCAAAGTGAAAGTTTAAAAAACCGGTCGCTGTGGAGTTAGTGAAGGGTCTCAATTGGACGTATTTCTGCCAAACGGAACTATGTGCATTTAGACGTGAGCCCTGAGACCCATAAGAATACATACAGAACAAGGCTCACGTCACGATGCACATGGTTCCGTTTGATAGAAATGCGTCCAATTGTAACGTTACTTGGATGGGTCTCTGTAGGGTGCCCTTGCTCCAAGATGAAGGGGTGGAGGATGAAAATAAGAAACACAAAAATATGAAGGATCAACTCTGTACTTCAACGTGTCAAAAGTCGCCCCAGAGATATCGCCCTTTGAAACTTCGGATTTTCGAAGTCATCCACCGCGGTAGTGACACCCTTGTTTTCTTTCCCCTTCTTTCATCCGAATTTCACGTTGACTAACCGGCGCAAATGTGCGTCTTGCACACACTGACTGATGAAAGCAAGGTGGAAGAAACCGAGAGTGTTACTACCGCGGTGGATGACGTCAAAAACCCGACTTTTCAAAGCGCGACATCTCGGTTAATATTGAACGTATAGACAGTTGCTGTTTGGACCGATCTTTATAATTTTAGCTAATCTACAAGAATCAAGCATCGAAACAAAATACTATGACCAGCGCAACGGAACCGTTTGCACAACATTTTTAAGTTATAGGGCACTAAGGCCAGGCCGGATTTACCTACTTGCCGCCCATGGGCCGCCCGTATTTTTCCGCCCCCTTCTCTTTTGTTTCGAAACATCAATAGATCGTATTCGACAGTGGTTCGATGTATCGTTTGGTTCAAAACAATAGAACATAACTTCAAACAAAAATTTTAGGATTTAATCTGGAAAAGCTGAAAATAAGAAAATTCCTAACAATTTCACTTTTCATTGCTAGCGAGTAAAAATTCAATCACATAAGACCCGTTACCTCAGATTTCTAAATTGACTTTTAACCAATCGACATCAATAAAATTTCACCCGTGTGATCCGTCGATTACGATCTATAAAAACCATCAAATGAACCTGCCGGTGGGGGAGGGGTGTATGAGACGCGTTTACTCGAATTGGGTACATTTTTTGTGAAAGCCCTGTCAACACTAACAAAAGTTTAGTTCCGTAAACCCATCCCTTTTTGGACAAGGCCTTCCATTTATAAAAAAGAACGAAAAAATTATAAAAGAACAAACATAAATGTGGTTAAAAATTTTAACTTCCACCGCCGCGCTGATCGCACTGTGATTGGCGCAATGCGTGAAGTATTCATGCAGTCTTGTAGGCGCTATGCATCTCGCGTTGACCGTTGCTGACCGCACTGTGTTTGGCGCAATGCGTGAAGTATTCATGCAGTCTTGCAGGCGCTATGCGTTTCCAGCCGACTGCTGCTGACCGCAGTGTGTTTGACGCAATTCGTGAGGTATTCATCCAGTCTTGTAGGCGCTATGCGTTTCACGCTGACCGCCGCGCTGTTTCGTGCCAGGTCAAATTGCGTTTTTGGTTTCTCTCTCAACTCGACTAATTGAAGGTGTTGTCTCTTGTATCACCGAGAGACGACAAAATTAGGAATTATACTTTTACTCTGAGGAAATGAGAGATTTTGTCGTCTTTTCTCGTTTGTAATTTATTTTCTGAATCTGATTTTTGTTCTCTCTTTTTTTGATACCTACATTCAAAAAGATTGCAAAATTTTCCGCCCCCTAAATTTTGCCGCCATGTGGCCACCCCCTTAATCCGGCCCTGACTAAGGCACCTAGCTTCGACGTGTCATTAGCGCTGTTCGTTTCTTTCCCCACAGACCTTTCAATCGCGTAAAAATGCTGTACATCTCCTCACGTATTCGAAAAGACATCGAACAAATCAATTTTCCCCGATCGCACGATGCACTGAAAAAAAATTCTCGGCGTTTTTACCAAGATCCGTTGGTACCTTTACCATCTTACTTTTTTACCAATTATTGGTAATTTTACCAAGACAGACTGGTAAGCTTACCTAAAAACCGGTATTTTTACTGTTTTTCCAGGTAAGAATACCACTTTTATTGGTAATCTATTCCCGGTAACTTTGCCATTTTATCTCGGTAATTCTACCACAGTCGATAAAAAATATTGGCGTTTTTACCAAGGTCCAGTAAAATTACCAAGAAAGTTCAATAATTTTACCGAGATTTCTTGGTAAAATTACCAATTCCATAAATGGTAATTTTACCAAGAAAAAACTGGGATCAAATAGAACCCTGAGTTCTTGGTAATTTTACCCTTTTCTTAGTAAATACACCGAGATTTTTTTTTCCAGTGTGGCAAGCAGGTTTACAGAACAGGAGAGCGATTAAGATCAAATCAAGGAAACCTCTTCATAAAGTTTGGTGTGTGTCTCAAACGTCAGGGTAGTTAATACTACTTCCAAATCTTCTTTTTTACGTCACTGAAGCGAGAATAAACAATCACATCTTAGCGACAGCCCAAGGGTCTGAAAAATCGTTTCACAGGAGACACGATGTTTGAGAAGCGCTCAAATACGAAAAACGTCGATAGCGCCTCGTGAAAAATTTTCAGGCCTGCCACCCGCCAACCACGAGTATTTTCGATCAGGGAAATTCTCGGTGATTAGGGGCGGATAATAATGGAAAGGGGGTGAGGCGCGCAGATTCCGGGTCGGTTGCCCTGAAAGGGTCGTGGCATCGGAGCAGGGTGTCAAAGCCAAGTAGCGGATCCCTGGCGCCTGGCGCTGATTTCCCACGTGTCAACACGTTCCCACCCGCGCCCTGCGTCTTGCATATCTCGGCAGGCGCAGGCAGGGGCGTCTATGTGTCGCCTCTCACTCAAAGCTCCTCTGTCTCCAGGGTTGCAGAGTATCTCGCGGTAGGAAATACTTCAAATTAGAGTCCCTTTATGCTGAGAGTCAAGACAATGTGAATCCATTTCTGATTGGTTCCCGTGTTTTAGGCCTCCACGGTGCCACAAACGGGAATGAAGATTACATTTTTACTGATTGCAAAGATTCTAATCTGGGACAGACCGAGGAATTACGGGTTCGATAAAGAACAAACGGAATGAGAGAAGGAACGGAGAAGGGAATTTGAGAAAGGGTCTATCAAAGATTACGAAAAACGTTTAATTTGCGTAATTTTTATTCCCGTTTGTGACTATATGAGGGGGCGTTGGCTCAACTCTCAGTATAAAGGGACTCTACTTCAAATCCCTGTTTTCTCAATGGGTCAGTTGCGCTGGTCACAGAATCGTGATTTGATGCTCGATTCTCGTAGATTAGCTAAAAATAATAAGATCTGTCCAAACCGCAACTTTCTGCGTTCAATATCAACCGTGGTATCGCCCTTTGAAAAGTCGGGTTTTTGACGCTGTCCACCGCGGTAGTGACACCCTTGGTTTCTTCCACCTTGTTTTCAACTTAGTTTCTCGGTGAATAACCAGTGCAAACGTGAGTCACGCCGACTGATGAAAGCAAGGTGGAAGAAACCAAGGGTATCACTACCGCGGTGGATGACTTCAAAAACCTGACTTTTCAAAAGGCGACATCTCGGTTAATATTGAACGTAGATAGTTGCAGTTTTGACAGATCTTATTATTTTCAGTTAGTCTCAATAATCAAGCATTAAAACACGATTCTGTGACCAGCGCAACTGGCCCATTGAAAATACGTTTATTTATTGTTACTTCGGGTTAGGAGTACCTACATAGAGAGAACACGGACTTATCGAAATATGAAGTTCTGAGGGCCCAAAAAGGCGGGGACAACCTTCCAACACAAAAAATGTCTCTGCAAATCTTCGATTTCAATATCAAACCAAGATGGCCAAGAATGTTCATTATGAGTGTTTTCCCGCAAAAACAAGTGCATTTATGCACAAAGTACGTCGAATATGTGCTTTACAAACGATGCGACGGGGCGTAACAATTGTAATAATAAATCACTCTGGACGATTTGAATACATTAATTGGCTGCTCTTTTGGGCCCCACAAACTCCATGACCTAACCCCAAAATTCCGGACATGTCCATACTCTCTCTACGTAGCCATAGAGGACATAGAGTCGTAATGTAATTGGGAGAGCTGGCGCCACTTTTTTAAGCATTTTCCATGTCCCGAATTCCGAGACTCCTGTGTGACGCCGGGTCACTTTTTCGATACATAATCGATTGTTTGGGATACACGGGTACCTGGCCATCCGATGACAACAACAACAACGGAGATAGAAATTACCACGTATTCCACACCGCCGTTTTGGATCGAAAATGTATCGAAAAAGCGACCCGAACTCGGCGCACACCGGGCTCGGAATTCGTCGAGCAGAACATGGCGCCAGCTCTCCCATTTACATTACGACTTTATGTACTCTATGTACGTAGCGTACACTGGAAAAAAAATACATTGGATCCAGAGTCCAGACTCTTGAAAACATTGACAAGAAAAAATACTCTTGATTCAATCGGATCTTTGCTTGAATCAAAACGAAATCCGCTTCGATTAAGAGGCTTGATTCTTGATTTAAGCTAGATTCTGATTGAATCAAGAGTACTTTTTCTTGTCGATGTTTTTAAGAGTCTGGACTCTAGATCCAATGTGTTTTTTTTCCAGTGTAGGTACTACATTATATTGAGTGGTAATTCTGCGCGTTTCAGCTAACCTGCGGCATCACCGCGTTTCGCGCGAAGTTTTACGTGCGAATTACATATCGGTGAAATCGCAAACTGTTTAGTCGTTCACCCGGTGGCGATAATTTGGCAAGGTCGAGGACGAAATGTGCGGTGAGATGGGATGACGGTGGGATGCCACTTGTAAACACACGAGACCAATAATTCGGATTTGCATTTATCAAACGCTGTCACTGCGGTGCGGTGTCGCGTCGTCCCAGCCGAAGTTGCCAGATGTGGATATTTTACGAGGGTTTAAACGGGACAATTGCTGATTTTTCGGACAATCTTGCAACAATGCTCTCAGTTTGCCACGCGGAAGGACAACGATCCCCCACGTCAAGTGACGTTTATCGCGGCGCGGCGCACAGCGGATCGAGTCAATTAGAGAGGTCGGACATGAAATTTTTGACTAAAACTGCAAATTTTGATGTTTTATTTCGTCACATTTTAGACTTTAAGGGGTGCTTTTAGGAGAAAATCTCACGGGAAAACCAATGGAATCACTTTTAGAACCTCAAAGTTTTGTATAAACGGAGTTAACAGTGTTTAAAATTTCTAAATTAGGTCCGACCTCTCCTTTCGACTCGATCCACTGTACGGCATGCGGCACCCAAGTCCCGGGAAATTGTTCATTGCTGACGTCCAAAGGAAGAACGCCGTATGAACGTCCGACTGTTGCCAAATCTCCCCTTGAAAAACATTTATTTTTAAGAAAATTTATGAACATCATTCCTCGAAATCTTCAAATACCGTAGATTAAATTGCAAGTTAAACCGTCTGAAAAATTGAGAGAAAAATCTCCACGAGTTTCCTTAAAAATGCGTATTTTATCAGACGAAATTTGGCAACGGCTGAGGGCTCATACGGCGTTTTTCCGTAGCACGGCAGAATTACGTAACGCTAAAGGGAGGGAGGAGGGTCGAAGAGAGAGTAACGACATTTTATTCTTATATACTTGTTAAAGGATAGGAACCCACGTCACAAAAGCGTTACGGGGGGCGGGAGGTAGGAGAGAGTTAAAAATGCCGAAAAAATGCGTTACGTAATTTAGTGTCACCCTCGTTAGACTTACAAGGGGAGTTCGTGATTCGTTTCGCCGTCGAGAGGTTGGGAATAAAAATGAAAGTTTCTTTAACTATTTTTTTTTTATTACTATTAATTTTCTTACCTCGGAAGAAGAAGGACTATACTACTGAAGGCTACTGACCAAAATCAGCGATATACTCTTACTTTCTTGCTTAATAAAAACTTAACGTAAAATTAGAACGAGGAAGAAAAGCAATGAATTGAAAAAACTATTAAAAAATTACAACTGCATCCATACACCGGAGAATAAGAATCTTGGATCCAGAGTTTAGACTCTGAAAATATTTTACACAAAAACACTCTTTTTTCAATCGAATTTTTGCTTGAAACAGAGGGAAATCCGCTTGAATTTGTAGATGCTTGGCTATTGATTCGGGCAAAAATCCGATTAAATCAAGATTATTTTTTCATGTCAAATTTGTTAAGAATCTGGACTCTGGATCCCAAAGACTTTGTTTCCAATGTGGGTTTAGTGAGGGACATTTTATTCGGTCGCCATAACCATCATACGCCCGCCATGCTAAGCTATTTTACACTAAACGAATACCTAATTTTCATAAAATTTTCCGCTACTCATGTCCTTTTAAAGTATTCTTAATTTTCTAAAGTTAAAGTACGCTGCACTGAGGATTGGCCCAACAAAGGCTGAAACGCGTCTGCAGTTGCCTTCCTGAATAGTTGTTACTAGTGTTACGCCAAATAGCGTATCTTTTTGAGGGAAAATTGTTCTTGTGTGCGAGCTTTTTCTTCTGTAGTGAGATATTAGCTTTACGCTGAATTTGACGCACGTTGACTAAAAAACTCCAACATACCGTCTCACGACCCGTACTTTCACCGCAATCAGTTTGTGTGTTAGAATGTTGGCTGGTTATCTGTCACAAAATTTCGAGTGAGAAGAAATTCGGCAGCGTTCGGTGTAATTGGGCTCAGTCTGGTTAAATCCCTCCAATTACCCTTGAAAAAACTCGAGCACCTTGTTCCCCAGTCGCAGTCGGTTTGCCGTTATTGTGCCGACGTCGATTCGCCGTCACGTGACGTCTGTTTGCCGTCATTCGACGTCAGATCTCGTCAGTTGACTGCAGTTCCTCGTCGACGTCAGCTGGCGTCGTATCAACGTCCGTGTATGACGTTAGTTTGCCGATGACGGCTTCATGAGCCAAAACGCGGCGCTACAGCACCTCCGTATCAGACTCGTATGCCGTACTAAAACAGAACATCGTATGAGCTTTCCAACGTTGTCAGACTTGATCGAGTAAAATATTTCACTCGAACAAATATCCCGCTAGAACGATTCCCTTAAAAGTTCCAGGAAAACGATCGACAAATGCCTCAGAAAATTCGCATCAGAAGAAATTAGGCCCGAATAGACACACGGCGCGTAAACCTAGTGCCGTAGTATGAGTCTGCTCTGCCGTGATATCGAAGAGAGCCGCGGGTGAAAATTTTCGAAATCGAGTTTTCTTCAAAATTCGTCTAAACTCTTTTAGATGAAATTACTGAGACAGCTAAAACAGCAAAATTCATCCTAATTTAATGAAAACGAGACGTATGAGAAAGCCGTATGTGCACAAAAAACGACAGTTTTTTTCAAGACAGCCGCAGGTGCATGCCAGCCAATGAAAACAGTGCTTTCCAGTAAAATGCCGCCCACTTCTGCCAATTTCTAACCTGAAAATGTGTTTGTTGTGCGTCCCAAACGCAACCACGAAAGCATGCAGTAGATAGCTCTTACGGTTGTCTTGCCTAACAATAACCTAGCATATGAAAATGAAAAATACCCTTTTTATGTAATGGAAATAAAATCAGTCGATTTTAAATCATCCATACGATTCCTAGGAGTCTTCCGGGCGATTAGTGGCAATTTGACAAAGGACGGAGGCTTATTTCAATAAAATGCATCCGGTCAGAAGCTCCTGAGCCCGTTTTCTCAGAACTTCATTTTTGTACTTACGGCTCTCTTCGCTATCACGGCAGTAGGTTAGTCGGGTCTCAATCGTCCAACCCTTATTTTCAGTGACCCTGATGGAGAATCATAGAGCCGTGCAATATGGCAATATTTCCCACATTCCTTCGCGATTTTGGAAAATGACGCAATAAATAAGTAGCCGGCTCCGCCAGTATTCCCGGCGTGTAACTGTCACTCGCAGTCTTTCGCGGGTCGTTTCGCCTCGATCAAACACCGCAGCGCCCTCTGACGGCCGACCCCCTCCCGCAATCCTTTCCTCCGACCGTATGCAAAGGGCGGAAGCGTGATGCCCTTTTGTTTCTTCGTCCTTGGCTCGGGTTAAACGCGAAAAGAGGGAGATTGATAGCGTTCAAATAGCCCCGCTCCGGCGATGGCTGCTCTTATGCACGTGACATGGTAAACTGCAATTATTGAATTTCTTTCTTTCCGTCGCTCTCCTTTTCTCTGTGGAATTGAGTCCTCCGGATTTCCGCGAATTATTGTGACTTGTTGCGTATTTTTGGCGGGGAATGTTTTCGCGTGACTTTATGGTTGCACTGGAAAAAGAAGTCGCTTGGATCTAGAGTCCGGACTTCTAATACCATTGACAGTAAAAAATACTATTAGTTTATTCAATCCGATTTTTCCTTGAACAGGGTGCCTAACTGTCTACAAGTCCGGAATTACCGGAAAGTCCGGAAATAGTACTGATTGTTTTTAAGGGCGCAAGAATGTTGGGCTCACTTGCGAAATTGAACCTTCCACAGGTAAAGATGATATCCTGAAAGTTTCATGCTCTCTTCCAGAAATGCACGATTCTAGGAACTTTTTCCTCTAATCCGCCCTACTACTCTGCCTGACAAACATTTACAACAGAATCGTTCAACAAAAAAACTGTTTGAAGTCTGTAAAACTCCAATTAGTAAATATCCCTAATTTAGCGTCAAAAGTCCAGGACTGTAGCTGTAGGTATATGCTCTACCGAGTATTCTCATTTCCTAACCGTAGAATTGGAACAAAATGCTCTATTTCAGTTCCCGGAAGATGAGAAGAGGACTTGAGAAAGGTCTTTCAAACACACCACGTTTCACGCCGCACAGTGGATCGAGTCAATCAGAGAGGTCGAACATTAAACTTTTGACTAATACTGCAAATTTTGATGTTTATTTCGTCGCATTTTAAATTTTAAGAGGTGCTTCTACAAGAAAATTTTACTGGAAAACCAATGGAACACGTTTAGAACCTCAAAGTTTTGTATGTACGGAGTCATCAGTGTTTAAAGTTTCCAAATTTTTTTCTGACCTCTCCTATTGACTCGATCCACTGTGCGCTACATGCTGTGGATGGGAAATTGCTCCGCGTTTTTCCATACTACACGAGACTTAACCATGTTGTCAGTTCCTCTCGGAAAACATGTCTCGTGTCTGCTACTTGCAAAAAAACTAAGAGAATGTATACTTTCCCCTTTTTGAGGAAAAAAGAGATTATTAATATGAAGTGTTAAGGATTAAAATTGCCAAAATCACTTTCTGTTACTTTCATGGAACCGCAAAAACGTAAAAATTTGAGAAAAAAATTTGATTTAAATCGATGAAAACTTTGTTATAAACTATTTCATGCATCTACACAGAGAGAAATTCCAACATAAAAGTTTGTTTCATACGGGAAAGTAACACACAAAATAGCCCTTTAGCCTTAGGTTGACGATTTCAAGAGAACATACCAGTTAGTTTTTTTGAAGAAATTCAATAAAAAACGAGTGGTGAATACCAAGATTCCAAGTTATCTTGATCCTGGTTTTGAGTTAATTTCAGTCATTTTCGTTGCGCGAATCGTGTTCTATGTAAACATTTGGTCAAGAAACATGTATCAGAATGCCTAACTTCGTACCTTGCCTAGTGGTTTATTGTGTGAAGAAGGAACCCGGTTTTTTCCCCCGTTATCGTAGGCAGTTCAACTTGACAACACCGAGCGAATTTGATTCCCATTTTAATGGTCCAAAGATTAAAAATTCCCGCGTAATTCAGTCGTAGATTTTCGCAGCCAAGGTTTGCTCGGATGAAATCCTCAGAATCCAAGCAATTTTAATAATACGAAACTCTGAAGTGCAGAAACGCTCTAAAAGCCTTTAGCGAGAAATAAATTATTTTGCTCACACGTGCACACTCAAGACTGGTTTTAACTTTCAAAGTGGCTTTTTCATGTCGCTACAAACCCTTAAACCGTCAATGAATGCTCTCTCACTCGTCTCTCAAATTAGTCGCGGAGCTAAATTTCAATAAGCTCAAGCGAATTATTCGATCCGTGCTGCCATTTTTTTTGAGGCTGTGATACCAATTTCACTATCCCGGTTGAAGATTGCATTGATAATTTATTTCGACCTAGGAACTACGTCAAATCCCCAGAAAACGAGATTCATACATACATACATTCGAGTCGCTTTACAGCGCGCCCGGGCGCTCTGCGACACCTAATCGCCAGCCTTGCCTATCGATCCAGAGGTCATCTGGTAAATGGCATCTTGTGATTTCATCTTGAATGACACCTATCCACGATTTTGCTGGACGTCCCCTACGTCTTCTCCCAGGAGGAACCCAATATAGTACCTTCTTAGGCAACCTATCATCTGCCATTCGTTGAACATGACCATACCAGACAAGCTGTTTGGTCATAATTTCATGCACGATGTTCTGCTCGGCGTTCATGATCTCACGGACTCTTTCGTTCCTTACGTGATCTCTCCTCGAGATATATCATCCTAATAAAATCAGGTCTTTGGCTCTTCCTCTTCGCGCTAAAAGGAAAATTTTTGTCGTGCCAAGGAATTGACTCATTACTCCCCGTTGAATTTTAACTTCATCAACAAAAGATTTCTGCTACTTCTGCTTTGATCAAACACCGGCCGTCTCTTTGCGAAATATGTAATTTACTCCGTCGTGGCATTCTATTTTTTGGAGTGAAGATGCAGAAAACTATAGTTTTTTGGCGATTTTCTGTACCAATTAAATTAAGGGATTTCGTGCCCTTTTCTTCCTACATGCTAAAAGGTCGCATTCATAGTAGCTCTGTAAACAGCTAAAGCCTAAAATACGGGAACCAATCAGAAATTGAATCACATTGTCTTTACCCTCAGTATAAAGAGGGACTCTAGGAGCGGAGTGAAAGGAAAAATACCTTGATATCCTGCATCCTGGCGGCGTAAATGTAGGAGTTGACGGTGGACTTGAGGATCATGAGGAAGTTGGCGGCGAAGATGACGTAGAACCTGACTTTGGGCGAGCTGATCTGGAAGAGGCAAGTCGGGCAGACGAGGGTGTAGACAGTGGCCACCGGCAGAAGCCCCAGCACCACCGAGCCCACGATCAAAAGCGTCGTGCAAATGGCCTTCTCGTTCCGCTCTTGCTGCGCTTGCGCCAGCCCGTCCACGGTTCGTTCCCTCTGTCGAAAACAGTGGAATCCCAAAATTAGTCTAGCATTTCTCGCTTTTTTTTTAGTTTTTGGCAATTGAAAGAAACATAAATTCAATTTCAAATAACAACAAATAGTAAATGTTACCATACTTGTTTTTCAGTGCAGAAAAATTTAAGAGTGTTCCCACTGGTTTTTTGTGAAATTCATTTTCAGAAACATCCCTTAAAATTGAACTTGTGATAAAATAAACATAAAATTTGAAATTTTAGCCAAAAATTGTATGTTTGACCTCTCCTTTTAGCCTGTTCCACTGTGCAAGGCTTCTTATTTTTCAACGATTCAACCAGTGTGCTGCAAACACTTGAGCTTTACAAAATGCTCTACAAAAACTATGAAAAAAATTATCTCGTTGGCGTTCATTGAAAACAGCAAAAATTGTAGGAATTTTACATGATTTTTGAAAACTATCCTGAGATTATTTTTATTTTTTTTTTTTTTTGGAAAAATTTAAAAATAAATGCGAATTTCCCCTCACCTGAGAGCGCCTACTTTTAGGGCGCCAACCAAAGCTCAGCCTATTGCGTTAAAAATATAATATTAGCCCAGTTAGTCGACGCCCTCCTCCAATTTCCTGAGAAAAAAACATGTTACGGGTGATCTGGGACACGCTGTATGTGTTTCACGAAACTCCCGATGTAAATTCGACTGGTTTGCTGACTTTCTCCAGATAAATTGAAACTAGATTGTTTAAATTATTTTACTGTATAACCAAGAATCGGTATTTTCTGAAGTACTGAAGCACTAGAACATCGTGTTACTACCACAGTGCTTAATATAAGTATCGCATCTTTCACTTACCCTCGAGTATGAGTAATTTCTTGAATACGTCGATCTGTATTTTCTCCTTGTGGCTTGATGCCGCTTCACCATGAGGTATATGTGGAAATATATTACAGAGATTAATGCTATCGCTACAAAAAGTGTCCACGAAACCATACTCCGATATTTCATTGAGTAGAAAAATCTGTAACAAAGGAAACATTTATATACATTTCAAAATCCTGTGAATTGTTCAGTGCTCAAATATATGCAGTATTTCTTTTCTTTTTTTTTGTTTTGTTTTCTTAACTATTCATTAAGCAGATCAGGTGATAAAATACATAATTATTCAAATTACATATTATAAACCGTCTGAGGACATTACTTCGGGGAAGATAGGATGCAGTGTTATTAACCGCTAAATCCGGACATGACACCTGTTTTCCTCGTAGCGCGCACATGCACATGCACAAGTCTGCTTGGAAATTCGTTTTTTCCGATTTTGATTTTTCTGAAAATCAGTCACGGATTGGAGAAAAACCAACGGTTTTTTTTTTCGTCTTTCAGCGGGGTTTTTTTTCCCCCACGACATTCCACGATTTCTAACTGAAGGTCCTCCGGATTGTTTACAAGGAAGGTTTCTTTACCGTCCTATCACCTCTTGTTGCGGATTTATCATCCAAATAAAATTCGACGAGCACTCTGGGTCCCTGTTAAAGTCTAAACGAAGATTTCGACGCTTTGTTCCAAAATGTCCTGCCAGAACCGAAACATTCAACTTTACCGTAAAATGTTTTACCAAAGCCCCCAAGAATAGCGTCAACAATTTTGCTTCAACAAGAAGTTAAAAACTAGAAATGTTAGTACCGGGCCTAAGAGATTTTAAAATACAATCTACTGCTCTGCCGTGCTGAGTAAGAACGCCGTATGAACATTCGAGAGTTGCCAAATCCCTTCGAAAAAATGTTTATTTTTGCGGAAAAGTATGAATATTCTTCCTTGAAATTTCCAGAGACTTTAGATCAAAATACGAACAAAGTTCTCTGAAAAATTGGAAGGAAAATATTCATAAGTCCACTGAAAAATGCATGTTTTATCAAAAGAAATTTGGCAACGCCTTAAGGCTCATACGGCGTTTTTTCTTAGCACGGTAGTGCTGCGTTCCAAACCTCCAACGCAACGCGGAGAACGAGTAGCTATCATCTCCTCGAGTGGTCTATCTATGACTTTATCTTGCAGTATCACAGTATCGCTTTGATTTCAACAGTGATAACACGACGATTTCATGTCGATCCACTAGATGGCGTACTCGCCATTCTTCATCCTCTCTCTCGAACGAAAAACACATTATGAATTCAATAGGGTCAGCTGAGGAAGATCTACTTATTGGTGTACTTTTAGAAAATAGTACGGTTAATTTTTGAAAGCTCAGTCGCCTAGCGATTGAGTGATTGATTCCAACTTCTCCCTATGTTGTAGTTAACTTTGTGATTCCATGTGCACGTCGACTTTCCCATTTCAGAAAAAAATCGTGGAAAATACTGCAATCTCGGCTCACGAAGGTCTCTCAAACGGAGCAATACAATTTTATGGTGCGATTTCTTCATCACGTGACTCGCGCAACTGACAATGAGCCTTTTCAAAGAGTGAGCAGGATGTCCAGCAACTGGCAAACCGGAAAGTGTCAGGGAATTTTATTTTGCACGCGATTTTTGTAACATGAAAACGTCAGGGAAATCGAAACACACGGATTTTCTGGAAAGTGTTTCGAGAATTGTACTCTTGCGGAAATTTCTACCAGAATTTCTGCTGATGTCTTTTAAATTTTAAAAATGAGGCAAAAATATCTCGCACAAGTTTAGGCCTCATATATTTTGCTCTATTTATTAAATTACATTCCTAAGACCTGAAAAAAATTCTTACTTACATCTCGTCACTTCAAATGTGTCGAAAAATTAAGATTTTTTTCCTTTTAGTCAGGGCAATGTCAAGGAATTATTTTTTCCGTCTGTCAGGGAATTTTAAAGTTTTCCCCGGTTTTTTGACCGGTTTTGTCGGAGAAATCAGGGAAATGTCAGGGATTTTTTCTCTGAAAATTGCTAAACACTGTGGTGTCCGTGGTGTGCTGCAATTGAACGGATTAATGTAGAGCATATCCACACTGCCGTGCTAAGGAAGAACGCCGTAGAGACATTTAAGGGTTGCCTAATTTTCTTTGATAAAACATGTTTTTATGACAACATTCATGCACATTTTTCTTCGAAGTTTTAAGATATTTTTGATTAAACACTTTAGAAAACACATTGGATCTAGAGTCTAGACTCTTGAAAATATTGACAAGAAAAAGGACTCTTGATTCAATCAGATTAAGCTTAAATCAAAAGGAAATCCGCTCAAATTAAGAGGCTTGGTTCTTGATTTAAGCTTAAATCTGATTGAATCAAGAGTCCTTTTTCTCGTCAATATTTTCAAGAGTCTAGACTCTAGATCCAATGAGTTTCTTGTCGATGTTTTTAAGAGTCTGGACTCCGGATCCAATGTGGTTTTTTTTTCAGTGAATTGCGCACAAAATTGTCTGAAAACTTTTGGAGAAAATGTTCATAATTTTCCCTGTAAATTCGGCTTTAATGGAAGGACATTTGGCAACGTCTGAAAGCTCATACGGCTTTCTTCGTAGCACGGCAGCATAGTTTCTGCCACCGAAATCCCGGTTTTCCACGGCCATCGTGTGCTGCGGGGGCGGAATTCCGGTTAATGGATTAGCGGGCGCGAATTCGGAACAAATAAAACAAAGCAAACTATGCCGACCGATGACACGGAAGGGCTAACAAGGGGCGAGGGGCGGTCGAGCTCGGATTTCTCAGACCCAACGAGTCGCGAGTATTGAACCAGGGGGGATTGTTTAACCCCCAACCTCAACCCCCCGGCCCGGTCAAGGAGCGGCCTAGCCACGCTGCCAGTCTCAAACTTCCTGGAGAGCAACCAAAGAGCCTCATTCAAAACCCCCCAAAAATGCCCATGAGTTAAGTTAAACATGTTATTTTGAGATCAGCGGGCCGATTATTGAAATTGATAGATAAAGTTATAGAGAAAGAAGACAAACGGCATTTGGAGAGATCCTATACACGGAGGATGAAACCTCTTGCGTGGGACCCGAAGTTTAGGTCATATGGATCTCTGAAGTTTTCAGATTGAGCATCTGAACACTTAAGGTCTAGATGTCGAGGTTTCGGATCACACATCTGAAACCTCAGTTCGTACATCTGAAGTACTTCAGATGTGAGAACCGAAGTTTTTCGGATGTGAGAACCGAAGTTCTTCGGATGTTTATCGTTATCGGCGTTTATCGGCAATAACATCTCTAAGTGGCAACACTTTGTGGTTTTGAGCGACGCACCCGGAAAATGTCAACTGACCCTATTCCAGCTGGGCGCCTTTGAAAGCCGAATAGCTGTTGAACTTCGTTGGTTTATATCTAGTAATAAGACTGCTCTCTAGATTCTTTAGAAGATGCTCCTTTCAAGGAGAATATTGACGATAGAGTTTTTTACCGAAGAATGTCTCAAAAATATCGTCAGAACATTATTTGAACTAATATGTAGATACTCATCGTATCATCTAACGTTACCCTGTACATTTAATGCAATTCGTTTAGTTTTAGTTATAAACCATGTAGATAGATACAAAGAAATGCTTTTAGTACCTACGTTATATTTAAATAAAATTCCTTCCCCCCCCCAAAAAAAAAANAAAAAAAAAAAAAAAAAAAAAAAAAAAAAAAAAAAAAAAAAATATGTAAGTAACAAAATCAGCAAATGACAAAATGAAAATGAAATTCAACCTCGGTTTCTCACACTTTGTTTTATCAGCTTTGAATTTTTTACAGAAAAGCTACTAGGACGAGTTTAGCTCAGAACTACTCCGAACAATTTTTTTTTTCTCTAAAATGTAGCCTGGTTACAGTCAGCTTCCAGAGAAGTTCCCACGTCAAAAAGTGCGCCTTACTTTTTGTGCATCTTAATCGTTTTGCAGGTGAACTTTTCTTGAGGAAAAATTTCTAACTTTCAGACTTTCAAAACTGTGCTTGATATTGCTTACTCTTTAATTATGATAAACTATTTCTGTTGCAGGTAAGAAAATATACCTCAACTTTCGGCCGCATTCTGTGACACGGTAAGTAATTCGGGTGCATGATTATTGTTCCCGAACTTTCGCTCTAAGTCTTTTAATTATGCAAATTACGCGGGATCCTAAATCATTTAAGTTTTCTAATTATATGTATATATTGTCGTGCTAGAAGGTGTAATTGAGGAACGATAAAAGACCTCAATCAATGANAAAATCAACATTTTTCTGCACAATTTTACAACACTGGTAACGATAGGTAGGCAACCCGCAACAGTCGCTAGTGATGTCACACCATGGTTGCAAAATCATCCTAAAATAATCAACATTTTTCTGCACAATTTTACAACACTGGTAACGATAGGTAGGCAACCCGCAACAGTCGCTAGTGACGTCACACCCGGGTCACGTGACATAGGTCCCGACTTAAAGGTCAAGTGGCGAAACGATAGGTAGGCAACCCGCAACCAGTCGCCAGTGATCTCACACCGGGGTCACGTAGCTGCCGACTTAAAGGTCAAATTTGGGGGTATATCCTCATATATACACTACTTCAATGTTTCCCTGATTTTAATTTTAGTTGCATGAACTAACTACCTCGCAAACTGAAAACTCTTCTTTTTTTAATTTCACGTCTAAATAGGTAATTCTATTTTCCCCATTTAATTGTTCAGGATCAGGATTGCATCGTTAAGGTGGCATTCAACCGTTCTTTATGTCCCGCAATTACGCCAATGAAAACGACGCAAAAAAAAAAAAAAAAAAAAAAAAAAAAAAAAAAAAAAAAACCTGTTAAACTTAACGGTGCAGTGGCTTCATTGAGTTCTAAAATCGGTTGTCAAGGAGAGTTTTGTCCCTTGCGCGGAATTTATTTTGATAAAGGACTCTTAGCAATTACGTGGGGACGACTATGAATCAGTGGCGTGACGTGCTTTGCGATGTATCGATTGATTTACTATTTAAACCTATGTTAAAGAATCGATTAGTAAGGTATTCGCTGCGAACACCCTGTTTATCGATCCTTTTCCATAGTTTTAAATGGCGTATCAATCGATATATCGCAAAGAACGCCACGTCACTGCCATGAATAGGAATGCCGGATGAGCGTGAGACGAGCGAAGGTGCCAGATTATCAAAAAGTCGTTTCCGTTACGAAAAAACGTAAGAGTATTTCGATGTTGCCGAATTTCCTCTTGTAAATTGCATTTTTACCTGGATAATCTTGGACCATGTTAATTGAAAAGCTCACTGATTTTTCTTCTGATCTCGTGAAAAAAAGGAAAAATTTTCGACAAAAATTGCATTGGTACATTGTTGTTAAAAATTGAATTGTTTGAGTCAATGTTGCAACCTTCAAATGGAGTTACGTTCCTTCGTCCGAGAAACGACAAGAAGAGGAAGAGGAAAAAAGTATTCAATACTTTATTACGACGAAAACATGATTAAATTGTCCAAGTTTTATAAGAAAACAGAATCATGATTTCGTTCACTCGCAAAAATAGAGAGCAAATACATCAACAGGGTTGCCACTTTCTTTGGGGACTATAACTGCATATACAGCAAACCTGTTAATGTATTTGCTCCCTATACCTTTGCATGGAGAGTTTGACCAGATGTAGAGGTGGACTTTGAGGATAGCGTAGGATAACTCCTCCATTGCGGCTTAAAGTATTGCGTGATACCACATAACTACTCCGAGGTTTGAATTTTTAAAATGTCAGGAGCGTGACGAGAAAAAAATCGTTTCAGTTCAGACACTATGTTCTGGTTTCTCAACAAATGAAGATCCTTAGGGTTTTATAAGACAAATCTCTATGCAAGTTCTTCAGCAATTTGCAGTCACCTTTTTCTCTTGATAAGAGTCAACATCATACTAAAGCAGTTAAAGGGTTGTCATTTATGCTAAAAAATATTCCGATTTCCCATAAAAAAGGAAGAAAAGAAAGCTGACCCACAGGCAACGAGACAACCATGAGTGGTTATAAATTCTTTCAACTTTCGAACTTGATGTTCCGTCGGGCGGTCAGATGACGCGACGCTCTCTTGAAAAATCGTGAAAGCTCGTCGAGGAGTCGAGGAGCTTTTTCACTCGGCGCGATGCCCGAGGCCCGAGGGAGAGATAAATCTGAATCCTCCAGTTTTGCGGCGGGCAACACTTTATCTGGACCGTAAACTGCATCTTCGTACGCCGTAGCCGAATTTCTTTTTTGGCTGAAAATGAGGTCGAGAACGCCATAGTATAGGAAAGAAAGCTTGACGCTCTCTACACTGACACAGTATGAGCCAATGGCGCAGCTAGGAATTCTTCAAGGGAGGAAGGGGGTCCATTCATAAACGTGACAGTTTTACTTTATTTTGTGTACGTCCCTGATAATATTTTATTTCTGCCCTCCAAAAGTAAAAAAAAGGTACAATTATGATTAACGAGGCTAAGGGGAAGGGGGGTCGTTCGAGAAAACGAGTGGACCATCGTGTTTCTCGCGAAATTTTACGTAAGCAACGGTACTTAAATCGCAAACCCCTCACGCATGCAAGAGCTCTATTTACTACCTCGGAGGTACTCAGAGAAAAAAAGAAAAAAATACTGTCCACAGGGTGTCTAGCATCAGGATTTTTCCGATTCCATCAGGGTTTGAGGTTAATCAGGATTTAATCCAGATTTCATCGGGATTTGAGGAAAAGTCGGCTGTTCGATCGGATTTTTTTATGCTTTCGCATGCGCTTATGCAGACATTTTACTTTTTCTCCGCAAAAAATCAGGATTTGGAAAAAATTTGAAATCAGGTTTTAGCAGTCAAAAATCAGGGTTTCTCAAAGTGAATAAGAAACTAGGCACCCTGGTCTAGGTTTTAAGTTAAAATATACTCAAAGTCAATTCTCGGGAACTTTCCTGGTTTATTCTTTAAATTTGGTTGTTAAACGTTTTCAAATATTTTCAAACATTATTTTGGAAAATTTTCTGCCAGGGATATACGCTGGTTTCGTGTACACTACATAAAAGGCTCAGGTACCTCAGGATATCCAGGAGCTAGTACTTTATACACGTCTCAACAATGAAACTGAAGAACGTGTACTCCTGTTTGCGAAGCCACAGACTTCCTGTCACACTTTGTCCTTTGAATAGAAAAATACTCAACGCCGTTTCCTGAAAACTTCTCTAATTTTCTTATTCTGTGTCCAGAATCGTATATGAAAAGCTGAAGCAACGTCGTTGGTTTGTTATCCTCTGGCTAAATAAAATGGGAGCTGAGATTTTTTAAGGTCACAAAACTTGCACGCGGGCGTAAGATGCGACGATCTTTTACGCTTCAGTTTGGATTTCGCAATGTGTAAAGCATTGTTTGTAGCGCAACTATTCGTGCATAAGAGATGTCTTCGTACGAAACACGATAATTGAAACCGCTTTTGGAAGATCCTCCAGCACTGCCCGCTGGCCGTGCCGCAGGTGAACCGGCGAGTGCGCCAAGACTTCAAAACGCCTTCAATTCTGTAAGTATGCAACGCGGACATCCATGAAGCTCGAATAGTTGCATCCTCACGCTTGCAGGAGCTCCATTCCGCGATTGCGCTGCGCATTCCGTCGAAGCCTCATTTCTTCGGAGCCCCCAACCAGCATTGCTGTGATAGCGAAGAGAGCAGTAAATGTCCAATTTTCAAATCAAGTTTCCTTCAAAATTCATCTAATCTCTTTTAGATGAAATCACTGAAATTGCTAAAACAGTAAAATTCATCTTAATTCCATGAAAACGCCGTAAGTGCGCAAAAAATACATAGTTTCAGGCAAGACAGCAGTAAATGACGTAATTCCTCCATAGAGTCAATGAGAACAGTGCCTTCAAGTATACAGCGCCGCCCTCTTCTGCTAATTTGTATCCTGAAAATGTGTTTGGTGTGTGTCCAAAACACAACCACGAAAGCATGCAGAAGATAACGTTTCCGGATTTTTTGCCAACACTAGCCTAACATGAAAATGAATAATACCCCTTTCATGGAGATGAAATAAAATCGGTTGATTTTTAATCATCCGAACGATTTTTAAGGGTCTTCTGCATGATTGGTGGCAATTTGACAAAGAGTAGAGACTTCTTTAAATAAAATTTTCTGATCAGACGTTTCTGTGCCGGTTTTCTCAAAACTCCATTTTTGCACCTGTTCTCTTCGCTACCAGGGCAGAGCAACCAGCCCGAATCAACCGTTGTTTGGGACTGTCAAACGCGGATCGCCTGACCGGGAATCGAACTCGGGATCTCCTGATCATAGAGCAAGTTCTCTAACCATTATACCACAAGAGGACCTGCGGGCTGATTATTGAAATTGATAGACAAAGCAATAGACAAAGAAGACAAAAAGGATATGGAGGGATCCTATTGGTGGAAGCGGGTTGTTGCAATAGAGAAGGGAGGTAGGTAATAGATAGTTAGTCCATCATCAAGGTACACTCTACTACAGGTATAGACAAAAGGAATTTAGAAAGTCGTCGAAACGCGTAGATTTGACAGCTTCCAATGGTACGACTGCGACGCCATATTGAAAAATTATTTACTTTCTGTTCTGAGAGTGGGTCTCGTCAATCGTGTTATTTTTCGTGTTCTTAGTTAAGTTTTTCGTTATTTTGAGTTTTATCAATTTTTTAAATTCATCTGATAGCTTATTGAAGCTACCAGATCTGCCGGAACCACATTTTGAACTGCACAGCGAAGGCGGTACGACTTGCGACGTCACACGGAGACCTATATTTTCAGCGCTGCCACTTCGACACCCCGTTTGTCCATACCTGTAGTAGAGTCTAGAGTGTACCTTGGTCCATCATTTACCCCCTTAGTCTACCACCCATTTCAACCAATAGGATCATTCTACACTCTTCATGTCTTTTATGTCTATAGCTTTGTCTAAATGTCAATAATCGGCCCTCTGGGTTGAGTTTAGTCTTGGTGATTTACTGTGTGGAGCAGACGGGGGACTGGAAGCCCTCGCCCTCGAAGCCGTAGGTGAAGACGAGGAGGAAGATGGCGGAGGGGGCGAGCCAGATGACGACGAGGCAGAAGGAGATGTTGCCGTGGGTGACGATGGAGGGGTAGTGGAGGGGTCGGAAGGTGCCCAGGCAGTGGTTGATGGCCAGGAGGACGAGGTGGGCCGTCGTCGTGCAGAGCCCGCCCAGCCGGAAGGCCTCGACCAGGAGGGCGAAGCAGTCCGAGGCCTTGATCCCGTGCACCCGCGGCAGGTACGAGTTCACGAACAGGCCGAACCCCAGGTTGAACGAGGTGAACATGTCCGACCCTGAAACAGCAACATGTCAAACGTGAAAAACCGAAGGACACCAAGTCATTCTTTCCAACTTTCAGAGAACCAAGAAGTCCGTTGACTACGCCAAAAATCCTACACTTTTTATTTGGAATATGCCGCTTTCACTGCTTTCGGGGCTCATTGGTGGTAGAGTATCTATATAGGGAGAGTATGGACAGCTCGAAATATGTAACTCTTAGGGCCCAAAAGTGTAGGTAACCTTTGAAGACGAAAAATGTCACTGTCAATCTTTGAACTCCAATCTCTTCGAGGGATTCTTTTCAATCATATATTTTTAAGTTTTAGTCTATTTTTTTTCTTTTTATGAATCGTTCTCTTAAATAAAAAAATAAAAAAACCATATTAGGAGCTGAAAACACATGACCCCCAACATTTTACATTTGCCTATTTCTTCTTATCTCATCGATTTACTTAAACATTACTGATTGCTGGTGCTTTTATCTCAGTTTTGTCAAAAAGAATCATTCGTTAGCTTCAAATATGTCTTAGGGAGCGTTTCTTCGAGGGTGCAAGCATATACACCGGAAAAAAAGGTCGCTTGAATCTAGAGTCCAGACTCTTAATAACATTGACAAGAAATAATACTCCCGATTCAATCCGATTTTTCCTTGAATCGAAGAGCCAAGCCTCTTGATTTAAGTGGATTTCCTTTTGATTCAAGCAAAAGTCCAATTGAATCAAGAGTGTTTTGTCTTGTCAATGTTTTTAAGAGCCTGGCCTCTAGATCCAACAGACTTTTTTTTTTTTCCAGTGTAGCAGCACGAGGGCTAACCCTCTTTTATGGTCTAAGCAGAAACAAGAGACCCTCCACTGGCCTCTTGACGACAGGTGGAAGCTTTTACTTTCGGAGCTTCAACACTTCCTTTTGGAAAATCATAAGAGAGCAACAGTTATCACTCTTTTTTCGGCTGTTGACCTACCTACTTGGTGGGTGATGAGCTCCGGGTGACGTCATGAGCCAAACAAGTTTCCCAAACGTCGATAAGTTTGCAAAAGGAAACCCCCAACGCCCCAACGCGTTGTTAACCATCAACCAAGGAGGTAGGTCAACTGTTGAATGTTGAAGGCCCAAAAGTAAAAGTTTCCACTATTGCCAAGATACTAGTGGAAGGTCTCTTGTATCCAGAGACAAGAGACCCTCCACTAGTATCTTGGATATTGTGGAAGCTTTTACTTTCGGGACTTAGCATTCTAATGTTGACTTACGTACATGGTTGATGTTTAACAACGTGTTGGCAGTTTCGTTTTGCAAACAAGCCGAAAATGGCCGACGTCTGGGAAACTTGCTTGGCTCATGACGTCACCCGAAACTCATCATCGACCATGTAGGTAGGTCAACAGCCGAAATTAGGATGATTACTGTTGCTCTCTAATAATTGTCCATAAGGAATTGTTGAAACCCCGAGAGTAAAAGCTTCCACCTGTCGCTAGGAGGCCAGTGGAGGGTCTCTTGTCTCTGTTTGTCTCTGAGTCTAAGCGATAAAATGAAAATGAAGGCGATTCTCCCGCATCATTTACCTGCGAGGCTGAGAGTGATGTGGAGGGTGGGCGAGATGGGCTTCTGGATCCAGCAGACGGAGAGGAGGAGGACCATGTTGAAGAGGACCGAGGCCAGGCAGAAGAGAACCATGAACGGGACGAAGATCATGTACAGCGTCAGGAGCTCGTCCGTCGTGGTCCCGGCCGTGGGGGGCGGGCCCCCGTCGGCCCCCGCCCCGGCCCCCTCGCTCAGGTTCAGCCAATCCCCGAAGAGGCTCGTCAGGTTGAGGCTCAGGCTCGCGTTGGCCGCGCCCAAAGGCAACCGGTCCTCGTCGTACGGCTCCATCTGAGGCCAAGGCGAGCCGCCCTGGAAACAAAGAAGGAAATTAACAGGATTCTCGAAGGTTTCGAACATGTTTAATGTTCAATTGGACGTATTTCTGTCAAACGGAACTAAGCGCCAATTTGAGTTTCTTTTGAGGAATTTAGAATCCCGGATAGCGCGTTCTGTCAAACGGACCTAAGCGCCATGGAAAAGCATTGCGAGTATAGGACGGAATAAGCCGGACGCCCGATTCCGCCGCCAATCCAAGCCCCCCTCTACCTTCCTCACCCTATGGCGCTTAATTCCGTTTGACAGAAATACGTCCAATTCGTAATTTCTTAGCATAACTTACTCTACAATATAAAATCGCAAGATAGAGTGCAAATCCGGGAAAACCAGAAAATACCTAGAAATTCGATGTTATCAGGACAAATCAGGAAAATCTGCTATGAATCAGGAAATTCTGGGTGCCGCGAGCAATTTTCAAGCATTTTTCAACTTTTGATTCATTTCATGAAATATGTTGACTTTTTCAATCGAAGGATTGCTGATTTAGTCGCGCATAAAATCAGCAGTAGCGAGGCTTGAATGGTCGATTATCGATATTTCTCCATTTGAAAGTATGGTAAAGAATCGATTATTAAGGTGTTCGCTGCGAACACCCTGTCTATCGATCATTTCCAATAGGTTTAAATGGCAAATCGATCGATTTATCGCAAGGCACGCCACGCCACTGAAAATCAGAAAATCTCGTTTTAATATCAGGAAAAATCAGGAAAATCCCAAATAAAAACCGGGAAAACCGGAAAATACCTAGACATTCCATGTTATTTGGAAAAATTAAGAAAATATCAGGAAAATCAGTTATAGATCAGGAAATTCTGGGTGCCTCAAGGAATGTTCAAGCATTTTCCAACCTTTGATTAAATTCATTAAATATGTTGATTTTTTCAATCAAACGATTGTCAATTTATTCACGCGCATAAAAGCAGGAAATTTCGTCTAAAATATCAGAAATAATCAGGAAAATTTCTGGAAAATTTGAGGAAAATCCCCAATAAAATTTTAGCAGACACCCTTAGAAAATGAAAGCACTCTCGGAAAATAAACTGAACAGGATTTCGAAAGGAACAAAATATATAAGCTAAATCATCAGTGGTAGCGTTATATGTATTACTATTATTGAAAACCCCGAGATATTTCAAATATTAATCCTAAATAAGACCACCTCTCACCTCGTTATCTCTAATCGCACCCTATTACCTCGTAAATGTTTAATAGAAATTGGTCTTCTTGCAATTTCCTTAAGAGGCTTTGGAGTGCCAACCTCCCTCCGGTTTTTGCCCGGATTTCTGAATCGTTATCGAACGACTTTGATCGATAGGGTTTTATCGATGAAGGTCATTCGACAATAACTCAATAATCGACCCACTCGTTGCCTCCTTAAGTCAGCTTTGAGGGAAGTAGCTGATCGAATCGGTGCTCAGAAGGCGCGTTTGCGGTCATCACGTGGTTCTTCCTGTGGCGCACAGTGGATCTACTCAATAGGAGAGGTCAGACAAATTTGGAAACTTTAAACGCTTATAACTCCGTTTGTAAAAAATGTTGAGGTTCTAAAAGTGGTTTCACTGGTTTCCTCGTGACATTTTTCACTGTCATCACTCCTTGAAATTGAAAATGTGACGAAGTAAACATCGAAAATTTCTTGTCCAACCTCCCTGAATGACTCAATCCGCTGTGTGGCGGGAGGCACTCAGGTGTTGATTGATTGAGCTGGTAAAGCCACGCTTTCACAAGAGGTGTGTGAAGCGAAGCAGGGAAACAAGGGGCACGCTAGCATGCCATTTCTTCAGGAAAGATAAAATAGAAGAGGGATGAAAAAGTAGATAGATCGAGATTGAAAGTATCCCAATCATGGAGTATATCTCTCTTGAGGAATTCCTGATGAGTCGGGAGAATTTAGGGAGTCTTGTCACGGCAATTTTTCCCTAGCCTGAACATGGCTTTTTTTTGTTGAGATACTTGGCGCTCAGAATAATGGGCCTGTTGCAAACTTTTGCTAGAGCAAAACTAAGAGTTGTTTCTTATAGATAATGCCTCAAAAATCACGATGAGCGCATCGGCAAACTCTGAAATGCACTCATAACTTCACAATCTGCGTAAGAAATTTGCGGTTTTTTAAGCTTCCCGCTTCAAAAACGATACTACGGCACAGGTGAACATTTTGTTAGAGGAGTCGCTCCATCGTCGGCGATATTCATCATGGCCGACGCTTGCACGCAGTTCCGCGCGTAATTCAAGGAGAGTTCAAGGTCAATCAATTCGGGCGTGGTAAATATGAACGTTAACACACCGATTGTTATCTGGTCTAATCCAGTTCAGGTGTTATCTCGTCCCATCAAACGTGTTTTGGCGGATTGGCGTCGGCCATGATGATTATTGCCGACGATGGAACGACTCCTCTTACAAAATGTTCACCTGTGCCGTAGTATCGTTTTTGAAGCGGGAAGCTCAAAAAACCGCAAATTTCTTACGCAGATTGTGAAGTTATGAGTGCATTTCAGAGTTTGCCGATGCGCTCATCGTGATTTTTAAGGCATTATCTATAAGAAACAACTCTTAGTTTTGCTCTAGCAAAAGTTTGCAACAGGCCCATTGTTAATTTGTAGACGTTTTATCAGATATGCTGAAAAAAAACAATGGAAAGCCAAAGGGCCGGATTAAGGGGGTGGCCACATGGGCCGCGGCGCATGGCGGAAAATCTAGAGGGCGGTAAATTTTGCATTTTTTTTAAATGTAGGTATAAAAAAATATCGGATTTAGAAAGAAAAAATACAAACGAGAAATGGCGACAAAGTCTCTCATTTCCTGAGAGTGCAGTAATTTTTAATTTTGTCGTCTTTCAGTGATACAAGGGCAGCACCTTTAATTAGTCGAGTTAAGAGAGAAACCAGACACGCAATTTGGCCTGGAACGGCGCGGCGCCGAGAGCAATGATGACGAGGACTTGAGATGAAAAGGAGAAGCCATCGGCGCGGCGATCGGCATGTAACACATATCAGCGCCCACAAGACTGCACGAATACTTCACGCATTGCATCAAACACAGTGCGGTCATTGCGGTCAGCATGAAACGGATAGCGCCTACAAGAATGCATGAATACTTCACGCAATGCGCCAAACACGGTGCCGACAGCGTGAAACGCATGGCGCCTACAAGACTGCGTGAATACTTCACGCATTGCGCCAAACACGGTGTGGTCTGCGCAGCGCGGCGCGCGGCGGCGGAAGTTTTTTTTTTTTTTTTATTAATTAAAAAATTGTACAACTAGCCCCTGACGGGGCTATTAATTACATTTTTTTTAAGTTTTATACTTATAACTAAAATTTAACTAAAGCTAAATTTTTTTGTATTAGCAATTAACCATTCATACCGAACATACCAAATGTCTGTTTCTTTGACCCTACGCTATTTCCTTACATTCAAACACCATGCATACTGTAATATGGAGTACTAGTATGGGTAAAATAAAATACAAAAATGATTATGCAAATAAACAAAATTACAAAAATTAAACAAAAACGGCGGAAGTAAAAATCATTAAACCACGTTCATGTGTGTTCTTTCACAATTTTTTCGTTCATTTCTTATGATCGATTCTCCCCTTCATTTTGGCCTCAACTTGAGAGCTGTTTTTGAGCTTGGAAGATGATTTCAGAGAAAACCAGTAGCACCATCGTGTTTCTCGCGAACTTTTAATAAGAATCAACAGTCAAATCGTTAATTCCTCACACATGCAACATCTTCATTGTGATTATAAATCACCCTGGATAATTTGAATTCCTAGATTGCCTACCCTTTCGGGCCCTAAGAGTTCCATCACCTAACCTCAAAATTTTCGACTTGTCCACACTCTCCCTATACAGGGTGATCCAAAAGTCCCTTCCACCCCCTCTAACTTTTTACCTAATTGAGGTAAAGATTTGAAACTTGGGGGATGTTCCTAGGTCAAAGGGAGCTACTTTTTGGCCCCCCTAAAATTTTCAGGGGGGCCCCCCAACTTTTAATTTTCAAATGGAAAGACCCCCTTTGTGATACCTCGTTCAAAAGAGCATAAAAAAAGAAAACTTTTCGCGCAAACCCGAAGTCAATATCTCAAACCGTTTCAAAATGGCGGCCGGTTAAAGTTCAAAATGGCCAAAAATTCACACCGGTTATTTGTCTATGGATTTGCTCGAAAATCGGTACGAAGGGGTATTTTGACACGAAAAAAAACGAATTTGACGTTAGATTTTAAAAAAAAAACCGAAATTTCCAAAATGGCCGCCGGTGAAAGTTTAAAATGGCCGAAAATTGTCACCTCGGTTTTTTGCTGATGGATTTGCCTAAAACTTGGAATTTGAGAGTAGTTTGGCATAAGATAAACAAATTTGAACTAAGATTTCTAAAAAAATCAATTTTTGGTCATTTTGAACTTAAACCGGCGGCCATTTTGGAAATTTTGGTTTTTTTGACAATCTAACGTCAAATTCGTTTTTCTCGTGTCAAAATACCCCTTCGTACCGATTTTCGAGCAAATCCATCGACAAATAACCGGTGTGAATTTTCGGCCATTTTGAACTTTAACCGGCCGCCATTTTGAAACGGTTTAAGATATTGACTTCGGGTTTGCGCGAAAAGTTTTCTTTTTTTATGCTCTTTCGAACGAGCTATCTCAAAGGGGGTCTTTCCATTTAAAAATTAAAAGTTGGGGGCCGTTGCCCCCCCAAGGAGGGCCCCCCTGAAAATTTTAGAGGGGCCAAAAAGTAGCTCCCTTTGACCTAGGAACATCCCCCAAGTTTCAAATCTTTACCTCAATTAGGTAAAAAGTTAGAGGGGGTGGAAGGGACTTTTGGATCACCCTGTATAGGTACTCTACCTACAGGCAACTTTAAAATCATTGCACCCGGTCGCGCGGCTAGTTCGGCGTCGCGCACTGCCTAGGAAACTGAACCTTCACGCACGACCAGACACGCTCACGCTCAGTGCTCTTTTGCTTTAAAGACATATCTCGATTCCCGTTTAAGCCTTAGAAAGCGTAGAGTTATACGGAGAAAAGGGCTCCGGTGAAAATTGAGATATGCTCTTAAGTCGGAGGGGCGACGAATTGAATTAGCTCCGCGAATCACCCCTAAGTGCCCAACGCGCCGCCTTAAAAATCACTCTCCTCTCACTCGGACGTATTTCTGCCAAACGGATTTATGTGCATTAAGATATGAGCCCCGGGACCCATAAGAATATATGTATATCGGGGCTCACATCATAATGCACATAGTTTCGTTTGGCAGAAATACGTCCACTTAAAGGCTGCCCGAATAGCAAAAACGATTGGGGCAATCCCGCTTCGTTATGTCAATTCGGAAGCTTTTTAACGCACTGAGAAATTATAATCCAGGGAATGCGTTTTGGACATTTCCTTGAAAACAAATTTTTTACCAACCTATCATACATTCACATACTGCCTTTTTATCGAAAGAGAGCATAGTTTGTATATTTTTCCATCGGCTTCGAAGCATGTATGGATTCCATTTTGCATTAACACATCATTATTTCGGGCTCATTTTACAAACAACGTACGTGCCATTTGTTTTCATATGCAGAAACATGCTTTTGTGGTTAGGCTGAAGATAGTAGTTCCATCTATAAATTGAATCATATTTTGCAACTGGGAATTACAATTTCTGCTTTGGAAAAAAAAACACATTGGATCTAGAGTCCAGACTCTCAAAAACATCAACAAGAAAAAATACTCTTAATTTAATCGGATTTTTGCTTCAATCAAGAACCAAGCCTCTTAATTTGAGCGGATTTCCTTTTGATTTAAGCTTAAATCTGATTGAATCAAGAGTATTTTTTCTTATCAATGTTTTCAAGAGTCTGCATGGACTCCAGATCCAATGTGTTTTTTTTCCAGTGCATGTAATTTAGAAAAGTTTACAAAAATTTGAAACGCCCGCGTTTTTAAAAACCGTCCCTTTTCTGACAGTAAATGCAAAAAATCGAAGCCAAATCGATTCCTTTCTATAGCGCATTTGATTTATAAGGGGTGGATCGTCCATAACCCTGATAAATAGGATACAGAGAGGGGTGGGGGCACAGCTCCTCCGTTAATGCGCCACGACGGAAATTAAAAGCCTTCGCGGGAATAATTAAAAGACTATTAATCTCACTCGAGAGAGATTCCTGTCTTTCACGATTTGCGTTGTTAGGAAATGACAACCGAAGTTCGTTTTTTTTTTTTTTTGG
>NW_017549178.1:365332-376585 GCF_001854935.1 Bemisia tabaci
GGGGGGGGGGGGGGGGGGGGGGGGGGGTACGCAGGTCAGTAGTCCAGGGCCCGGACCACTCTGTCGAATTGGATGCTCGCATAAAAACACGAGTCGAGTTCGAAGGCGGTACAATTAATGGGCGACGGAGCCGAAAAGTGATTAAAATCGGGGCCCGCCTCCCCCCCTCCGGCGCCCCGCGAAGATGTCACCGCACCCGCCACCTGTTTGCCGTGTAATTAGAGAGATTAAGCGGGATTTCGAGGCCACCCTTTTCGGGGGTCCTATCGAAGGCTGAATGTATTTTGCTCTGTGCAGTGGCGTGGCGTGCTTTGCGATATATCGATCGATCTGCCGTTTAAACCTATGGAAAATAATCGATGCACAGGGTGTTAATAACGAACACCACACGGAGAAAAAAACCTCGTGCGTGGGACCCGAAGTTCAGGTCATATGGATCTCTGAAGTTTTCAGATTGAGCATCTGAACACTTTAGATCTAGCTGTCGAGGTTCGGATCACACATCTGAAACTTCAGTTCTTACATCTGAAGTACTTCGGTTTTCACATCCGAAAAACTTCGGTTCTCACATCCGAAAAACTTCGGTTCTCACATCTTAAGTACTTCAGATGTAAGAACTGAAGTTTCAGATGTGTGATCCTAACCTCGGCAGCTAGATCTAAAGTGTTCAGATGCTCAATCCGAAAACTTCAGAGATCCATATGACCTAAACTTTGGGTCCCACGCGTGGTTTTTTTCTCCGTGCAGGGTATTTGTAACGAACACCATAATAATCGATTCTTTATCATAGCTTCAAGTGGAGAAATATCGATAGTCGATCATTCTCGCCTCGACAATTAGTTATCCCCGCTGGATTTTTCTCGACTTAAAAAACCCCTGAAATTTTATTTTTCCTCCGAATTTCAAATTGCGCCTTCAATTTTCGGATATGCAACATTCACATTATTAGAGCACAATTGTTGCATCCAGGCATCCGAATAGATCGCGCTTCACTCTGTTTCCGTTGCACTAATGATCCGTTATAAAACCCGTGACATACAGGGTTATTCAAAAATCACGGACCTTTGGCCATGACGGGGGTGGCCATTTGAAATTTTTGAGTTGCCCTCCACCTCCCTCCCCCCGAGGGGATCAAAAACTGGAAAGCATCTAAAAAAGTTTCCTCCTCGATATGAGGAAAAACGTCTTGAACCGCAAGTCGATATCATAATGGAGATGTTGCTTGTGTGAGGGATTTGCGAATTCACTACTGATTTTTATGTAAAAGTTCGCGAGAAACACGATGCGATGGTGCCACTGGTTTTCTCTGAAATTAACTCCCAAGCTCAAAAAAAGGTCTCAAGTTGAGGCCATAATGGAGGGGATATCCCGCGCTATCCTGAGAGTCCACCTTTACAGCAAGACAAACTCTCCATGCAAAGATAGGGAGCAAATACATTGACAGGGCTGCATGCCACTTTATTTGGCGACTCCACAACTGGAAACACGGCGTCGCTGCTAATGTATTTCCTCCCTATCTTTACATGGAGAGTTTGTCTCGCTGTAGAGGTGGACTCTCAGGATAGCGCGGGATATCCCCTCCATTTTGCCTCAACTTTGAGAGCTTTTTTTGAGCTTGGGAGTTGATTTCAGAGAAAACCAGTGGCACCATCGTGTTTCTCGCGAACTTTTACATCAGAATCAATAGTCAAATCGTAAATTCCTTACACATGCAACATCTCCATTAGAAGTAAAGTTATGGCCAGTGGTGCGTGACGTTTGAATAACCCTGCATTTCATACGATACTATATTTCTCGCCCCAAGAATCCATCCTTGACATAGTTAGGTGACATCTGTAAACCATTCAAGATCGGCAACCTTGTTGTTTCTCCTCATATACCTCCCGCCTCACAACAGGAACATCGCCTCTCGCTCATCATATCGTCAATCTTTCTCTGACGTAAGAGCGTATCTGAATCTCCACGTGAGCCTTATTCTCCATATAACCCCATACTTTCCAGGGGTCATTCGGAAATAGACGTACGCCCATACGTAGGAGAAGCGATGATATTCCAGCCCGACTAACTTCGTCGCCCGGGCCAAGGAAGCGTCTTACCCCCACGTAACAACCTAACCCCTTTTAAACGTGAGCCTCGAAAGGCGTGAACTTATACGGACGACAGGGCTCTAGTTTTCACCGTGGAGCTCCGT
This sequence comes from Bemisia tabaci, assembly GCF_001854935.1. Taxonomy (NCBI): domain Eukaryota; kingdom Metazoa; phylum Arthropoda; class Insecta; order Hemiptera; family Aleyrodidae; genus Bemisia; species Bemisia tabaci. The sequence continues at coordinate 367,524 of NW_017549178.1, forward strand.
TACTTACGTTGCGTCTCGCGCGATACATATCATAATGTGTTTTCGCACATCGAAACCCACGCTCGAACCCCGTTCGGTGCGATCTTTGCCGGGAGACGAGAGACTAAAGATTGCCCCAGACAGTTCGTTACCACCTGACAAGCTCGTCAAAGTGAGACACAGGAGTATCGTTCTCTTTGCGTCGGTTTTCGCTCTATCGTGAGTCTGAGGAATCTGCTGATTAATTTTCATGTTTTCGTAAAGCTTCCTTGGTTGTGTCTGTCATTTGCTCCCTTGGATTAACAATTGAGGAATGGAAGTTTAAGTGTGGCTAAAATGGGTCACCACACCTTGTGTTTTTCATTTAAGTTTTTGAAAGTACCAGGTGGGTAGATTACTTGGTGATTTGTTGCGTATTTTTTGGGGCACAAAATGGAGATGTTGCATGTGTGAAGAATGCGCTATTTGACTGTTGGTTCTTAAGTAAAAGTTCGCGAGAAACACGATTGGTTTTCTCTGAAATCAACTCCCAAGCTCAAAACAAGCTCTCAAGTTGAGGCCAAAATGGAGGGGATATCCCACCCTACCCTGAGAGTCCACCTCTACATCAAGACAAACTCTCCATGCAAATGATAGGGAGCAAATACATTGACAGGGCTGCCACTTTATTTGGGGACCCTAAAACTGAAAACACGGCAACCCTGCTAATGTATTTGCTCCCTATCTTTGCATGGAGGGTTTGTTTTGATGTAGAGGTGGACTCTCAGGATAGTACAGGATATCCCCTCCATTTTGCCTCAAATTGAGAGCTTTTTTTGAGTTTGGGAGTTGATTTCAGAGAAAACCAGTGGTACCATCGTGTTTCTCACGAACTTTTACGTAAGACTCAATAGTCAAATCGCAAATTCCTCACACATGCGCAACATCTCCGTTCCTGACATGTGACAAGCCTGATTTTAAAAAGTCCAAAAACTCGAAAGGATTTCAAACTCAAATAATGGAAAGTGATGTACTACGCTGCCTTGCTAAGGAAAAACGCCGTATGAGCGTTCGAATGTTGCCAAATTCCCTCTCGGTAAATATTTATTTTTGAAGAAAGTTATGAGTGCTTTTCCTTGAAATTTTCGGATGTGTCAGATTAAAGTGCAAACGAATTCCCCTAAAAAAAGCGAAAGAAAAATACTTGCGAATTTTCTCGAAAAATTGTGTTTTGTCAAAGGGAATTTGGCAACAGCTGAAGGTTCTTACGGCGTTCTTCCTTGGCACGGCAGTGCGGTAGTCAAATCGCTATCTCCTGTCATTTTCCACTAATTTTTGTTACAATAAAATGTATTGTATGTAGATTTGTTGCTTGTTTACTACAGATAACATAAATGAGATTCGATTATTTAATTCTGAAATTATAATTTTGACTTTTCTATATTGTTGCCTTTTACGAGGAATAGAAAAACATTTGACAAAAATCAAAGAAACCCATGCTCGCTTCTGATTGGTGCCGGTTGACATCATACGGTTTGGCGCAAAATCGGGGCGTTTCAAATTTTCGGAAAAGTTGCTTATCTTGAACTGCGTATTCCTCGGTTTCCGGGTTGCTTTATCGCGTTTGTAATGTGTTTGTAATCGTGTTTCGGAGAAATGTATTCGCAATTCGAAATCCTTTCTTGGTTCAGTGACCCACTGCGCAACTGGGTGTCACTTAGCTCCGGGCCGATGAGAAAGAACGTATTCGAATGTTCCTTTCTTCCGTTTTCCAAAGCGCCTTCAAATATGGATGATACTCCGCAACACATCAGAGTTCGAATAGTGGTATCACGGAAAACAAAACGCGATTCTGTGACCGGCGCAATTAATCCAATCCTTATATATTTAGCTGATCGGTAAGTTTCAATCGTCAAAATGTGATCAGCGTGTCTACAAGTCCGAAATTTTGTGAAAGTCCGGAAAGAGTACTGATTTTTTAAGGGCGGTCCGGAAGTACTGAAAAAGTGCGGAAATTCCGCAAAAAGATCCGGATTTTTTTTTAATGTTTTGCCTTTTCGTCGCAATTTCAAATTTTCGAAATTTTTCTAATTTTTTCAAATAGAGGTACGGAATTTTTCAGTCGGAGGAGGTACTGAATTTCTCGAAAATGTACTGAAAAAGTACTGTTAAAGTACTTATTTTTGACCAGCCTGTTTTAGTAGACACCCTGCACTGGAAAAAAAACACATTGGATCTAGAGTTCAGACTCTTAAAAACATCGACAAGAAAAAATACTCTTGATTCAATCGGATTTTTGCTTAAATGAAGAACCGAGCCTCTTAATGTGAGCGGATTTCCTTTTGATTTAAGCAAAAATCTGATTGAATCAAGAGCAGTTTTTCTTGTCAATGTTTTCAAGTGTCTGGACTCTAGATCCAATGTGTTTTTTTTCCCAGTGTGGTGATTCTTTCACCAACGCGGCCGACGCGTTTTCCGTCGTTTATTATTATTTTAATGATCCAAAAGCTTTTCATAGCGTCAACATTGCATTCATACCACCGTATCGCCGCGGATCTAATCGAAGCCATCAATTGCCACGGAAGACACCATTAACGAACGAGTCGGTGCTATGAAGGAGAGCTCAGGGACAACGGGATTAGCGGAACATTAAAATCTCCTCAAGGAGAAATACGGACGTCCGGGCGAAAGTGGCTTATCGCAGAGCACGACCGTTCGATGCAAATGAGACTTTTTCGTCCATTCTACTTTTCAGAAAAGCAGTTGTGAAGTCTCCAGGACCATTTCAGGAGAGCAATATTTCCTCCATCTGGACTCCCTTCTCTGCGTTTTTCATCGCTGGGTTTAAGAAAGAACCATTACTTTCTCTTAGGGCTTGAAAAGTTCTCACGATGAGGAAAGAATGGAGAGAAAGCTGGATTCAGTATTTACCCCATTACAGCGGCCCGTACCCTTTCTTGCAAATCACCGCATACACTTCCGCTAGATTGAGAAATACCTTGTTAAGAGAAGAGGAAATATTGAAAATGATGTTAAATTCTGAGTCTCTTGACGAGTTTTGAGAGTTGCTAGACTCAGAGTCAGCTGCAAATGACTTTATATCGATGATAGCAATAGAGAAGGAGAGGTAGAATGATACATATATCATCACCTTTCGGCCTTTAAAATTTTCAAAAAGTAATATAGTTAGTAATATGTATGTGCTATACATACAAAATAGTACTTAAATATATTAAATTAATAGATGAAAAGAAGATATTTCACAGTTATTAGCTGTAGAGAGGGAGAGGTAGAATAATATATAGCATCACCTTTCGGCCAAAGTATCACAGGCGCCATGCGAAAATGCAATCTCCGCCGCCATATTAATATCTTACAGAGAAATTACTCAACAATGCCCGATAATTTCACTGAATCGTCTTTGTACTGCCGATAAAATTCAGTGAAATTTTCAAACGGATTCAATCAACAATTTCTCTGTGAAAAAATAAAATGGCGACGAAAATTTTGAAGTGTCGCGTGGCACTTGTAATACCTCGGCCGGAATGTGAGAGTATAGCAAAATCCGAAAGGAGAACTGACATTTTTAAGAAGTTCGTGGAAGGTTTCTTTCACCTGCGAAACTGTTATCTGAGCAGTGGCTAGGTGTGAATGATCATTTAATTGTTCAATGGGCCTGTTGCATGCAAGAGATACAGCCGCGCGAATAGACTTTTGAGAGGTTTAATGACACGAAAATTACGATGGTCACATTTAAAAAGTCTGAAATACACTCCTTACTGCGCAATTTGCGTTGTTAGGAACGCGCTTTTTCAAATTTCCCGCGTCTGGGGGCAGTTTTCTAATCACCGGAAACGAGCAAACGGCGGGCTCGGTGATTTCCGGAAGATGTCGAGTCGTTGTTGTTGTTGTTATTTTTTCCTTCAGTTTGTTTACAAACCCAACGTGATCTCTTATAGTGGTCCATATACGCTTTATACAGTAACCAAATCGATCAACTTTTAAATATCCAACGCAATCCTTCTACATTTCATTTCACGATATCACGAGCTTCGATTTTTAGGTTATGTTGTCAGTTTTAGTTGACCGGAAATAGCCGCGAGTTGCCGTTAATTGTTTCCGTTGGAAAACTGCCCCCAGACGCGGGAAATTTGAAAAAGCGCGTTCCTGACAACGCAAATTGCGCAATAAGGAGTGTATTTCAGACTTTCTTAATGTGAGCATCGTAATTTTCGTGTCATTTAACCACTAAAAAGTCTATTCGCACGGCTGTATCTCTTGCATGCAACAGGCCCATTCATGAACCAAGGGTATCCTCCTTCAGTTCACGCAGTGGTTTCCACTAAAACACGAAATTCATCAAATTTCAGACACCTGCAAATTCTCTCTTATATATTTGATGAAGCAGTTATTGTGAGGAAAGCATTTGCTTTACTTTAAAGGAGTGTTTCTCCTTAAATGTAATACCCTAATGGGTCATGTCCGTGAAAGAGATCAATTTTACCCAAAATTATAGTCGCGTTACGTCCTCTGCCTCCGGCCCCTGGGAATGCGCATTCCAGAACTGCACCGAGCACCATACTAATCGTTTCTAAATGGATTCTCGATACGAACTTCCTCGTAATAAAGAAGTTTGATAAAAGAAACTGCTGGAGAGACGTGACGGTTTATCTCGATATGTTGGTGCGCACGTGGACGTGAATTTTATTCTTGAGTGCATCTTACGTGATTAGAATCCTACTTGGTTAGCAGCGGCGTGGCGTGAATGATCGATTATCGATATCTCGCCATTTGAAGCTATGGTGAAGAATCGATTACTAAGGTGTTCGCTGCGAACACCCTGATAATCGATTTTTTTCTCATAGGTTTAAATGGAATAATAATCGATATATCGCAATTCACGCCACGCCACTGTTGGTTAGAAACTCAGTTTTCTGGCTCGAGTGAACGTTGCTGCCGAATTAACGCTATACCTATTCAATTAACCGATTTGGCTGGTTCCTAAATTTTGTCGAATTCTGGAGGATTCCGAATTGAATCGATTTTTTAAAACAAAATGAACAAAAATTGCCAATTTGAAAGCAAAAAAGATGTTATAGGGACCGAGTAAAATATGCGAATCCCCTTCTAAAGTTACACTAGAATATGCACAGATGCAATTTGGCATTCAAATTAGTACAATGGGCCTGTTGCAAACTTTTGCTAGAGCAAAACTAAGAGTTGTTTCCTGCAGATAATGCCCCAAAAATCACGATGAGTGCATCGGCAAAGTCTGAAATGCACTCATAACTTCACAATCTGCGTAAGATATTTGCGGTTTTTTGAGCTTCCCGCTTCGGAAACGATACTACGGTACAGGTGAACATTTTGTTAGAGGAGTCGTTCCATTGGCGACAATACTCATCATGGCCGACGCCAGTCCGCCAAAACACGTGTGATGGGACTAGATAACACCTGAACAGGATTAAACCATAACAATCGGCGTGTTTACGTTCATATTTTCCTCGCCCGCCTTAATTGACCTTGAACTCTCCTCGAATTACGTGAGGAACTGCGCAAGCGTCGGCCATGATGAATATTGCCGACGATGGAGCGACTCCTCTAACAAAATGTCCACCTGTGCAGTAGTATCGTTTTTGAAGCGGGAAGCTCAAAATAACGCAAATTTCTTACGCAGATTGTGAATTTATGAATGCATTTCAGACTTTGCCGATGCGCTCATCGTGATTTTTGAGGCATTATCTATAGGAAACAACTCTTCATTCTGCTCTAGCAAAAGTTTGCAACAGGCCCATTGGACGTATTTCTACCAAATGGAACTATATGCATTAAGACATGATCCCTGAGACCCATAAGAATATGTGTATAACAGGGCTCACGTCATAATGCACATGGTTCCATTTTATAGAAATACGTCCAATTTTAGGATACTGGTAGATGCAACCTGAAAACGAAAGCAAAAAAATAAAGACTATTTCGTTCCTTTTTGAGGTATTATAACAGGAAGTCTAGCTTTTTTCATAAAACTTTTTCTGACGATCCCATAAGCTTCATGACTCACATGCAAAAAATTTCCTATTATTAGTAATTTTTAGTGCAGGCCGGGATTTTTGGGATCAAACTGAAAAATTCCAAACTAGAAAGTGAAAATCTGATCGCTTCACTTCAGAAATTCAAAACAACAATTGTGCTCGAATTTCAATACATTTTTCCAAATTTTCCCGAATAATTCTGTGTATTTCCAGTTTCCAAGGTTGCTAGACCCTCTGAAATGCCAGCTCTAGATTTTACGGATTTTTTATCGTCTTACTTTGTAATACTTCAAACAAATTTTGTGTAAAATTTTGGCTTTGTGTGTTGCGTATTTTGTAGTGTTTTGATCTCTGGTCCTCATTGTTTTTGTAATTCCACCTTAAAAGTCAACAGTGATTTCCTCGTATGGATCATTTCATCGAATAATTACATTATTAATGAATTTGGTCGGAAGAATAACTAAATAAATAAACCTGGCAACAATTTCGAAGACCAGCGTGAACTAAACTCGAAGATTCCCCGGAGAAACTCGTCAAAATTAAATTTTTACTCTGTGCAAACCCACATACGGGCTTTGCTCAGCGTAAGTGCAGACGTTGCAAGTTCCTAAAATTCATGATTGTATTCTTGTAAACTTATCTGAACGTCTGCACATTATTCGGCAACCGTTTGCAACCATGGTAAGGGAAAAATAAGACTTTGACTGACGCTCATCCTTGAAATAAGGATTGGGGGATTAAATTTAAACTCTCCGTGACTTAAGAAAACACGTTGCGAAGATAATTTTTAAAGGCGAGAAAAAAAGTTAGACACGTGTAATTGGACGCACAATATCCCCTGAGTGGAAAAACTGTTGGACTTACTTTCTGATTGCACTCCTCTCCTTTCTATCTCCTATCTTGGAGCATGATGATTGGCCAGGTGAATCTACTTCTGCCACACAACTAAGATCAATTCAGGCTTTTTCTTCCTTTTTTTTATTTTCTCTTTTTTTTAAATTTTTATTTAAGAAATAAAAATTTAAAAAATTTTAAGAAATTATACAATTTACACTTTTAAACTTATTAAATGTCTTTAAAAAGCTTATCTTAACTGTTAAAAATACAACTTAGCATTATTGACAAATTTAAACTATAAAATGTACTGCCTTTACAAAAACAAAGAGAGATAAAACAAAATTATCACGAAATAAAATTGTCCTTCTGATTAGTCTTTTGTTATCGGGCGACCGGCAACGGCCACGGCCCAAGAAACCCCTGATCACGTCCTAGGAGCGTGGGAAGGTACACGCGATGTAACTATTTGGTTACAGGACATTTCGTCAACGATTTTTTGTCCACGCACCTGTTTTTTTCTAGTAGTTTACGTCCACGGGTTTTTTTCGGTGGGGGAGTCATGGTCCACTTACCAATTGAGACTCAAAGTTAATTGGTCCATGTGTAAATATAAACGACAATTGCTCACGACGTTTTCGGATGAAAATGTATAATGTCTCGGAGGAATGAGGGTTTGCTTGTTGTTTTTTTTTTGTCTGTTTGATCCAACGGAGAATAATATATAGTTGAGTATATATATAGTTTTTTTTTGTTTTTTTTTTTGGGGGGGGGGGCAACTGAGAAAAATATATGATTGAGAATTTTGGTAACAATAGGGGGAACCTCAATTCCATAAGGAAAAATTCACCAAAACTCTCTACACCTCTTTGGTGCCACAGGACTTAATTATCTTTCAAGAAAATCCCATCTCGTTATATCTGAACTCGATTAACCTTTTGATTTGCCTCAGCTAAAGGCTCTTAGATTCTTCTTTGTGCGATAAATTTGCGACGGCGTCGGCGTTCCGCGGCGCTTCGAGCTACCATTTCGCCAAGGAGGTGTTGCACAGTATCATACGAGATTGAAGGGAGTCCAACGTATCATGATTGATGGCATCTTCCAAAAGCACGAAGTCCCCTTGCATATTAAATCGAGTAACAACGATAAAAAGAGAGCGGTAATCGAAAAACTTACTAAGTCCTTTTATCTGTATTCAATAACGTCTAGCATGATTTTTGAACTTCATTAGAGGAAAAAGTGACTTGATTCAAGCAGAAATATGCTCAAAATCACCGAGAAGATTTTTTTTATAAATCAATTAAGAGGATAGTGCTTGTTTAAAGAGGAAAATGTGCTTATGTAAATTGGTAAGTCCCTCACATCAAGCAGGAACCCGCTTACATTCGAAATGAAATTTTCTTGATGGCATACTCAAGAATGTTTCTGCTTCAATTCAGTCACGTTTTTCTCTAATAAAATTCAAAACTTATGTTAAACGTTATTAAATACGGATGCTAGGGCTTAGTGAGTTTTTGGACTACCGCTCTCTTATTGTTGGCGTCACTCAATTTAATTTGCGAGGAAAGATCTGTACTCTTGAAGGATATCTGTCATTCTTGATACGATGGAGCGCCTTCAATTTCGTATGATACTGTGCTACACCTCTGTCGTAAAATAGTTGCTCGGATTGACGTGACACTCCGCGTCCGCGCGCGGCGAGGCGAGCTTTCGAGCAACCAGCGTAACACGCGCGTAAGCGCCTACAAACCTATCAGGGATACTTCACGCATTGCGCAATGCGTGAAGTATCCCTGTTAGGTTTGTAGGCACCAGTGCGCGTTGCGCGCTGGTAGCACGCCGCTTCGCTCTGTGTTAGGCTCTAATATTTAAACTCGCAGAGTCAGCATTTTTCAGCTCATGATTTTGAAATGTTCGCGTTTCTAGGTCTCTGAGACCTCCTTTTTTCATTTTTATTTATGTTGTCCGTATGGGGGACTGTACTCAGTACTGTCACAGGTTTAGCAAGCCTGCGGACCCCAGCTGGTAGCCCCTGCCTTAAAGGGGGGTGGAGGTGGTCACCGGCTTCATGGCGTATGAACCACTCATCAGAGGGGCAGACAGGGCTCATAGCTGTGGTGAAAGCAGCCTGTCTAGGAGACGGTACTCCAAAATCAAACCCTGGTCCTCCAGGTTGGGGGTTGGGGCATCGGGCTAACTCCCCGATACCCGGAAAAAACTTAATGTTAAAAAGCCTAA
>NW_017549178.1:383523-398299 GCF_001854935.1 Bemisia tabaci
GAACCTCCCAAAAAAAAGAATTTGCCTAAAAACGGAACTTCGTGGTTCTGCGCAGATTTACCAGTCAGACACGACATCTCAAGGTGGAAAAAAACTCGCTGAAAGCGAATTTTACCAATCAACACAACTTGACGTAGAGACATGATTGGCTAAAAAATACAACGGTTTTTGATACATCGGAAAATCAACCAAAAATCGGAGACTGGGCGAAACGCTCAAGGTCGCAGAGGTATAGGGAATCCCATAGCGAAATCAACGGAACGATTCTAATATCATGGGGAACTCCGTTCCCATGACAAAATTTCCATCCGTTCCATACTTTCTATTCCACAGCCTGACAAAAATATTGGCTTCTGAACCTCTGGAGACAAGCCCTCAGAGCTACGTAATAAAAGAACAGGTACACAATATAGTCCCAAATTCAGAGAGAAAATAAATGAGAGAGGGTTGGAGAGAGAAGAAAGAAACCTTGTCCTTGCAGTGAAGGCAATTAACCAGAAAAACATTCTTCATGATTTCAGCGAATACAGGTTTTTTGATAGAATTAGTTTACTTAGTGATTAGAACTGAATATACTTAAATGATCGTCATTTTTTTATTAAAATGCTGAAAGAATAGACATTTTGCATAAATCAAATTATTGCCTGCTGTATTAACCGTTGCCCTTTTTTAAAAAATAATACTGAGGCTATAAGCATAAAAAAAAAAGAAATTGATATCCCCCAATTTTTCCTTCCGATAAGCACATGGACTTATTGAAAGGAGATCAATTTGAAATTTATGACGGCAAGCCCTAATCAGAAGAAATCTGCACAAATTTCAGAATTACTTCTTTTAATGGTCTAAATTATACTATCATTGCTTTCCCTCACGGACAAACATCCCTTAATTCAACGTGTGTTGGAACGTAACTACCTGAAAACGCCTTCAATTATGCGAGACACTCCACCGCTCACACTGGCGTTAAAATATTTGTATCCAAATCGCCGTTCATTATGACGCGACTTGAAAGCCTCCGAATAGTTATGAACGTCGATTTGAAAACTGGTGGAAACGTCATTACGCAGACGAGAAATCATCGGTATTTATACTTATAGTAATAATGGTAACAACTAGAATTTTAATTTATAGCCAGTTCTACATCCAGAAAAAAAAGGTAATATTCTTTCGGTATACATTTCGGCAAGAAAACGCCGTCATTGAAGTAATTCGTTCCTCCTCACCAGAAAAAAGAAAGGAAGAAAAAAAAAATCAGGAACCGCCTTCAAAATAACCTTTGAAAACCCACACAACGCAGACAAATACATGGTAATGCAATTTATACTTTGACAGTACTTTTTTTTCAGTTATTATTTCCATATTAATGACCCTTTGTTTGTATTATATTCTTTCAATATCATTGGTCATTAAATTGATTTCATTCTTTAATACCTGTTAGAATTTACGTCACATAGTGACTGAGTGCAAAAAACAGAGAAAATAAAAAATGGATTGACGTCTTTTCTCCCAAAGCTGGCAATTTCGGAGTGTGGGTGACCGAAAAACCACCCCGTCTCTGCTAGTTGCCACCCCCTGATCCCCCCCCCCTTCCTCACCTTACACGCCGATAAATCGTGTAGTTTGACACGTTATTCCGCTGATGTGCGATTCTTGTGACGATAAGCTGCGCGCGGTTGAAACACACGAAAATATCCGTTGAGCTCCGCGTTTTACAGCTCCGTTTTTTTTCGAATTTCCGGTTGTGGGGAGGTAACAGTACATTTTCCTTGGGATTTGGGTGACCTTAGCATGTTGCATCCCCATTAGATACTGCTGTCCCTACTGAGTTTTAAGGTCTACAGAACCGAAAGTTTTGATCCCGGTCTCGTCAAACGACCAAACGTAGGAATGGAACAATCCCAGAAAAACCGCAATGCTAGTACTACCGTACTATAAAGAAAAACGCCATATGGACATTCGAGAATCGCCAAATTTTCCCTCTATAAATGTTTTTTTTTTTTTTTTTTTTTTTTTTTTTTTTTGCGGAAAGTTGTGCATATTTCTCCTTGAAATTTTCAGATGAGTTATATTAAATCGTTAACAAATTCTTTTAAAAAAATCGATGCAAAATGTTTATAATTTTCCAAGTAAATTCGTTTTTAATCAAATGAAACATAGTAACCTCTGAAGATTCGCACGGCGTTTTCCTTTAGTACGGTAGAGTATTTCTCAATAACAAAACGTAGTCCAATTTTTGGGACAACGATAAATTTCTCGTCTAATAGATATCACCTTTGAGGTAACAATTAATTTTTCTCACTGACGCTGAGTCATTATTCGTTCCCATGAGAAAATTAAAGTTTTCTAAAATTGTTAAACATTGCCGCTGCTGTTTTCTAAGCTCACTTCTCTTCATCACCGGAGGACCAATATTTCGTCCAGCTGGGCAACATCGCCTCTGCGCTTTAATAACCGGAACGACCGATAAGTTTGACGGGGTGACTGATGGATTCGTGACTTTTATCACTTCGGTTTTCAATATGAGCTTCCGCAAGGTTGCGCTGTGAATGTTTTGAAATTAGGTGTCTGCATGGAGCTCAGCTCGAAAAGCTGGAATCTCCCTTCTAAACTGTAGAATGCATCGAACGCGTATGCCGTATGCTGCTATCTAATGAATGACGCGAGATGAATCGTTACGAGACTGAATGCAGGGGCAGGTATCATGCCGTCGTATATTAAGAGGCTTGGCTCTCTATTCAAGCTAAAATCGAATCAAATCAAGGATATTTTTTCTCGTCAATTTTTTTAAGAGTCTTGACTCTAGACCCATGTTTCCAAAGTGAATTTTTTTCCCCCAAATTTTTTTACCCAAATTTTCAAAGTGAGCGGAATATTCATAGCTTTTGTATATTGTTTCTTAATCTGTGGATCGATTACCGATATTTCCCTGTTTGAGCTGCTTTGGTAAGGAATGTATTTGTATTATCAAGGTGTTCGCTGCGGACACCCCGATCATCGATCCGTTTCCATAGCTTTAAATGGCAGATCAATCGATTTATCGCAAAGCACGCCAGACTACTATTCGTAATATTGTTGGATCTAACTTACCTTCAAAATGTAAGTTCAAGCCTGAAATCGAGCGGATCGGAACAAAATTTAGGACTGTGTCGGGAAATCTTCATTTTCTCGAAGTTGTGGTGATATTCTACATCGTCTTCTGGAGGATTTGTTTAAGAAAAATGCGTGCATCCTACATTTCCTGTAACAGAAAAAGTTTTAGATTTAACGATGCAAGCACAACACAAAGCACAAGACCAGAACATTTTAAAATGTCAGACGTTGCTGAGCTCGTTTCTCAAAACTTCATTTTCGCACTTACCTATCTTGTAACGCAGGGCTATCACGGCAGTATCCTCGCGGAGGATATGAAATGGTAATACCGCATATGAAAGAGTGATACAACTATTCGAGCTTCCGTGTACTGCACAGTATCATTCCCAATTGAAGGCGTTTTGCGTTCTCTCCATTTATGAACGGAGGCTTCTTTCAATAAAATTTTCCTGTCAGAAATGGTAATACTGCAAATGGGAGAGTCATACAACTATTCGAGCTTCCGTAAATTGCACAGTATCATTCCCGATTGAAGGCGTTTTGTGTTCTCTCCTTCTATGAACGGAGGCTCTTTTCAATAACATTTTCTAGTCAGACGTTGCTGAGCACGTTTTCTCGAAAATTCACTTTTGCACTTACTGCTCTCTTGGCTGTCACGGCAGCGCGGCACCGCAACTTAGAGTCCCTTTACACTGAGAGTCAAGACAAGGTGAAACCATTTCTGATTGGATCCCGTATTTTAGGCCTCCACAGTGTCACAAACGGGAATGAAGATTACATTATAGCCGCTAACACTCGTACACTCCGAATGTACACTCTGACCTACTGCGCTTGCGCAGGCATCGAGAATGTACATTCATCATTCTCCTGAAAAAGAATGTACAGTTTGACGAGAAGAAAAAGAAACCCGCGACGATCTTTTACTCATTCCTTTAACTTATAGTTGTTCAAGAGAACAAAATGAGGAGCATTCTCGATGCCCGCGCATACGCAGTAGGCCAGAATGTACATTCGGATTGTACGTGTGTTAGCGGCTTTTCACCGATTGCAAAGATTATAATGTAGAATGGACCGGGGAATAAAAGGTTCGGCATGTACGGAATGAGAGAAGGAACGGAAAAAGGAATTTGAGAATGAGCCGATCAGAGATTACGGAAAACTGCCAATTTGCGTAATCTTTATTCCCGTTTGTGACTCCATGAGGGGGTGTTGTCTTGACTCTCAGTATGGAGGTCCTCTACCGCAACTTATCGGTTTCAGAGCTCTTCCCGGGGGGAAGGAGGGCGGCGCGTCAGCCGAAAATCGAAGTTCAACGACTGGGCCGGGTGACAAATGAGCCTCCGCGTAAGAAGCATGAATGAACCCGCGCGAAACAAAAGAGCGATCACGAACTGGATTGCCGACCGACAGTTATTAAGGGCCGCCGATCCCTCCTCCCGATCGAAAGCCGGAGGCCGCCGCGTAGGCGGAGGCGCAGAGAAAAATAGGCGTTGGGGAGTAGGCGGGGACCCAGAGCCAAAGGGATAATTAGAGATCCGGCATCAGGCTCGAGTCCCTTAGCTTCAACCTTCATCTCGAGAGTTCCAGTAATGAACCACTAGGCAAGGTACGAATTTAAGCAATCTGATACATGTTACTTGACCAGAATGTCACGTAGAACATGATTCACACAACGAAAATGACTGAAACCAACTCCTAACGAAGATATTAACGTTTTTATTTCACATTGGTTACGAGGACTTTGAACTGCCCGCTCACAAGAAACTCAAAGCTCTACGTGAGTCGAATCGCCCACTACAACGGTTTCAGCGAGCTTCTCAATCAAGCACTGTTCATTTCCCACCATGTGTTGTTCAAACTATTAGCAATTTTCTATAGCTGAGCCAAAGCGTCAAGACTGAGTTTGCCAGATTTTTATAACGCAGAGACTGTCATGATAACGTTTAGCGCGCGATGTGAATCACGGAGAGCATCAAGTTTTCATGAGCGGGTGGTTTGAATTCACGCATCAAGAATCATTAAATATCTTTGTAAGGGGTTGATTGCGGTAATTTTTGTTGTGCGCGTCGTGTTTTACGTGAAATTTTAGTTACGAAACATGTATCGGAATGCTGAAATTCGTACCTTGTCTAGTGGTCCATTCGTCGCTTGGCTCACATAAGAGACTCAGTATTCGAAACTCACAGGCGCCAACGCGCCAAATGCGCCTGAAAAATCGGTCATGGCGCCTAAAAAAGGAAGGCTCTGTGCCAACGTGGCCCCTAAAAATTGCCCCCTAGACATCTGAATTTTCATATTAGTGATTATTCGAAATTTTCAGCACCACAAGTGAAAGCTTTAAGTTAATTATTCACGATTTCATCATTTGTTCTTTTGTCTTCCCCAAGTTACAGCTACTTACTAGTTCTGTTACGAAAACCTAGTATGGGAGAGAGAACCTAAATGTTGACCTTACCCAGCCGGATGCCAGGGCGAGTCAACCAGAAAATCCGGTCGAAAATAGAATTTTTCGGATCCACGAACTAATCTGTTTTTCTCGCAGAATCTCGATTCTGTGAGCATCATCAAAGCAAGGTGGGAGGTGTAATTAAAATACGCCAACCTAAATCCTTTCAATTCAAAATCGGAGTCACGCTGTTTTCGTCAGGAGCGCCAATTATACTTAGATCAAGTGACGCACTCGTAAAATCCGTTCTTCGTACCCCGTAATCATCTACGCTCTCTGTAAATCGGTCCGTAATTTCATTGAGGTCATTTATACTGAGACTTAACAGAGGCTTACCAGCAAATCATAGGAAATCTGAAAGCTTTTTTTCCAAACTAAAATATTCCTATTCAACTCCCACCAGAGGCGAGGCGTGAATGATCGATTATCGATATTTCCCCATTTAAAGCTTCGGTAAAGAATCGATTATTAAGGTGCTCGTTGCGAACACCCTGTTTATCGATTCTTTTTCATAGGTTTAAACGGCAAAACAGCCGGAGGTTTACCAGAAAATTACGGAAAATCTAGAAGCTTTTTTTCCAAACTAAAACACTGAACTTTTTCTAAACTAAAATATTCCTATTCATCTCCCACTAGTGCCGAGGCGAGATTGATCGATCATCCACACTTTCCTATTCGAAACTCTGGTAAAGAATCGATTAAAACGTGTTCGTTGCGTGTATATCGATCGTTCTCCATAGGTTTAAACGGCAAAGTAATCGATATACTAATCCTTTGTTTCTTTATCGGGAACTACGTGATTGACACCTACTTTCTTTTTCGCCCGATGAATTTTTCGGTTGTCACTCTTAAACGATGGCCATTTCGACTTCTGTGGAAGTCATCATCAGGTACTTAAAACTAACAACGAAAATAAAAATAAAAACCGAAGCTAAAAACTGACGTTAAAATTCCACGTATTATCGCCGGCGACGCGTCGCGATACTAGTCAGTGCGATATCTTGCCGGTGATCAGCTGACTGTGTTGCGTCACGAAGGAGGGCGGGGGGGGGACGATCACTGGTGCCACCTGTTGCTCGATTTGTGAATTAAGTAGCTGTTCCTTAGGTGTTTTCATTATTTCGATTTGTTCTAATACATTTAATTTCCGGCCTTTTTGACATAACTTCTCCAGTTTCGCATAACAATTTTCCAGTTTATGGTCAGTGTCGATTATATGATCCCCAAACGATGACTGACCTCTCCTTTTTAGTATGGCACAGTCAACGTGTTCCTTCAGCCTTGTTGCCACACTCCTTCCTGTTTGGCCTATATATATTTTCCCACAGTTACATTCTATTTTGTACACCCCGCTTGCTTCCAATTTTTCACATTTCTCTTTTGTATTGATCAAAATTCTGCTGATCACCGGCAAGATATCGCACTGACTAGTATCGCGACGCGTCGCCGGCGATAATACGTGGAATTTTAACGTCAGTTTTTAGCTTCGGTTTTTATTTTTATTTTCGTTGTTAGTTTTAAGTACCTGATGATGACTTCCACAGAAGTCGAAATGGCCATCGTTTAAGAGTGACAACCGAAAAATTCATCGAGCGAAAAAGAAAGTAAGTGTCAAGCAATCGATATATTGCAAAGCACGCCACACCACTGACTCCCACTTGGATCGCATTCAGTAAAAAAGAACCAGCGCTGTTACAGTGTTTACAAAATCGTGTAACTCTTTTTATTTTCTTGAAAATACTTAATTAATATGTACAGTATTCAAATTTACACCGTTATTTTTCTGTAAAATTAACAATTTTTCGGAAAGGAGCAAAATTTATCTGCTACTCTGAGTGATTTTTTAGATAATGAAGAATTTGCGCACAAAAAGTTTATCGCTTCATCTGAGAGTGCCTAATGAGCTGAGTTCGCAGTATTTTTCATAATTTTTTTCTGACACGGGAAATTGAAGAAAAACAGATGTACAAGTGAAAAAATGTCCCGCCTTATGACGTCATCTGGCGGCATTTCCCATTTAAACACATGTATTTTAGCAAATTAGGTTATTTCGTCATATTTCCTCTAATAATCGTCCAATTTTGAAACCAAGGATATCCTCGTACTCGTTTTTCCAAGCAGTATCATTTTAAAGATAAAATTCACAAAATTCAAGATAAACTCTCTATTATGAAGAAGCAACATTTTTACAACACTGTAATCGCGCTGGTTCCTTTTTGCAAAATGCGATCCGCCCAGTGTTCGAAACTCACCTTTGAGTTTTAGAAGCCATATTGCGCATCAAGCCCAATTTTTAGGCGCCACTGAAGATTTTTTAGGGGCCAAATTGACTTTTTTCCTATAAATTACGGCACATTAAATATGGTGAAAAGTTAGACGGAAGATGCGTTCGTAACAGAACTAGTAGTAGCTGTAACTTGGGGATGACCAAAGCACTAAGAATGAAATCGTGAAGAATAGAAAAAGCAGGCTTTCACTTGTAGTGCTGAAAATTCTGCGTTTTTTCAATTCAAATAGATATGTTTTTCTTTCTTTTTGTGACTTCCTGTGAAAATCCAGATTTTTAGGGGGCAATTTTTAGGGGCCACGTTGGCGGAGAGCCTTCATTTTTTAGGCGTATTTGGAACGTTGGCGCCTGTGAGTTTCGAACACTGATCCGCACTCATAATTTCCTTTGTCGAGGGTTATAATCATATTTATTTTCATCCCCCATTCTTTCGGTTTCGGTCCGAGCGGCTCAAGTTCAATCAAAACTGAGCTTAGCGGCTAACCGCTGAAACAAAAAGCTTCTCATGAGAGGGCTAAGCATTCAACGGCCGTAAGCCGCTTCGGAACGGGGCTCGTGAGGTTGAAAGAGGGTGGTTCAGGGAAAGGGGGCTGTAAAGAGTATGAGTGCTCGGAAAAATCGGGGGTGCCGAGGCGGGGGGGAGGGTAAAAAACAACGGAGAGTAATGATGATCGGGAGAGAGGCGGCAATAGAGCGCTTCGAAAATTAATGAGTTAATCGAACGACTTTTGCCACCGTTCCGTGTCTTCACACCGGAAAAGAATTGAGCTCCATTCCGATGTTGCCGGATTTTCGTTAAAATAGAAAAACAAGTAAAATTGAAGCCGCCAGTATAGAATATACTAGGAGGCTATGCTCCATGGCCGCTACGCGGCCCAACCCCAAGAGGGCGCTTCGCGCTCTCTTAGCAGGGTGTCTACGAGTCCGGAATTTCCGGAAAGCCCGGAAGTAGCCCTGATTTCTAAGAGCGGTCTGGAAGTATTGAAAAAGTGCGGAAATTCTGTAAGATGGTCCGGAAGTTTTTCATTTTTTGTCATTTTTGTCGCGTTTTGAGCGAGAAATTCAAATTTTTGAAAATCGATTTTCGTAAATTGGAGGTACTGAAAAATTACCAAATTTTTCTATTAAGGAGGTACTGAATTTCTTGGGAATGTACCGAAAAATTACCGTAAAAGTACTGATTTTTGGTCAGCCTGTTATAGTACACACCCTGCTTAGGCACGCGTCGACAAAAGGACGACCTAAAAAAAGTGAAAAGATTTTCATACCCGACTTGTAAATGTTTTAAATTCTGTACTAAACTATTTTAATCTCTCCTCTGAGGTGTTAATGACACAGATGTTAAAAGCACCTTTAAATAAACGTATCTATCAACTATCCATTCATTTAAACAATCTCCCTCTGGCCGGGAGCGATTGGACCAATAAGAGTCGAATGAAAAAATTGACATTTATTCCAAACTTCACGTCAAAACTGAAACGGAACGGAACGGAGCGTTTCGTCGCTTTTGGATAGTCTGTGCCAAAGGAGCATATCTTCTATTCACCTACCTCATACTCGACTAACAAACCGAGATTCAACTTTTCCCGTTTAGTTAAATTTTCCGCTAAATTTGAAATTCCCGCCATATATTTTTTATTAGCGGGAATTTCAAATGCTCCCCCCCCCTTTTTCAGCTGGTAAAAATATTATTAAGTAAGGAAAGTTTAAGTTTTTAAATTCTTAGCGATTTTATTCTTTCTTTAAGTGTATTCTCCTTGTTTTATAGCCTTATTTTCATTATCATCATAACGTAGTCGTTATATGTGGAGGGCGCAACCCAGTAAGCATTCGAAAGATTGCACTTACGGCTGTCTTGCCCACATGAAATAAATAAGTCCTTTTTTAACAGTAATTTAACTTTTATGGCCGAGAGAGGAGCTGATAGCTGGAAACAGTTGGCAGAGCACTGCGCTAATTTTTGTCAGGAAAAAACAACACGTATGCTAAAACTTTTAATTTTATCGAGCTGAATGGCGTTTGTACATTACATGCATTTTCAATCAAGGGAATTGAATCCGATATAAAAGTCACTATTTTTCCGGCATGGGTATTTTGCGAAGTTTATCATATATCAACTGATATTTTTTCACAGTTGAAGGGCTTATAGAGAATGATGGACAGTCGAATAAAATGAATTGCAAACAAATCTGCGGACACTTAATTTTATTGCCGGATGAATTTTCCGGGACCATTCAATTAGTGCAATTTTCTGAGGCCTCGGCAGGTTTTCAACCGTATAAACATCGCATGTGCTCACCAAAAATGTACACATCATGCTGTCATTCAATCACGGTGATGAGTCATGCCGAACGGGTCCAGCACTCCAATTACATTTAGGATATGAATAGGTTGTCCGCTGATTTCGAAGAGACGTTTTATCCTATCGGTGATTTATCATGCTGATCCATTTTTTACGCGCAACCGGCGAGCTCGTCTAAACTGCTGCGCTAAGGAAAAACGTCGTATGAGCCTTCAGCCGTTGCCAGATTTCCTTTACCAAAAACCGGATTTATTTGAAAAATTTTGAATATTTTTTTTTCCGAATTTTTTAGATAATTTTGTTCGCAACTTAATCCAACAAATCCGAAAATTTCACGGAAAAATATGCATAAATTTCCTTAAAAATAAAAGTTTTATCCGGCGAAATTTGGCAACTCTCGAATGTTCTTACGGCGTTTTTCCTTAGCACGGCGATATGGGTTTCAGGATTAACAGAAGATAAAAAATTAACATATTTTTTAACGGCGAGGTTTTTAAAATACAACGCAAGTTCTCAACAGTTTGCTCATTAATCATTGTTAGGCAACAGTTGAATGGAAAGATGCGAATCTCTACGAGAGAAAGACTAACCGCGGTGTTTGCAAAATCCCTCGGTGAATCTATATTTTTAATTCCCTCAAAGAAAGGCTATACTTACAGGGGCAACTGAATGAGAGAGACAGGCATAGCCAACGATCTAGAAACTGTTGATTGACGGTGGCCTGCGAAAAAAACATAACACACATAGAGCGGCCGTTTGATAGGCGGGCGGGGATTGGAAATGGCCAATTGCTATCTTCGTCATAACCTCAAAAACATGGTGTCTTATGGGAGTTTTTACAATAAATGATTTAGCGTTGAAAGTTTAATCGTGCACTCTCTTCAAAAATGGCTAGATTTCATGTCTGGACACAGATTTTCAAACATTTGTTTGCGAATTGGATGTAAGTCTTTGTTTAGCAACCATAAGTTCCTGAGAAGAGTCACAGAAACACGAGATAATTTCAAACAGAGAGTCGGCGGCGACGCGCCGCGCCGTGAAAGTCCATTAGTAGCGCGGTTTCAATCGAACGCGCCTTCAATTTTGGCGATACTCTACGCATTGCTGAGGAGTTAGTTTAGTTGCGTGACCTAACCGAACCCAACAGCAACCTCGACCTAATTTAATTGTTGTTCCTAGTGTGTTACGAAATTCACCATTGTTCAGCATGGAATCCCCCTATCTATATCTTCTAGTTTGTTGGGCATAGCCCAAAAGGATTAGAACACCATTACCACTCAAAGGGATGCGCTTAATTTTTTTGCCGTCGAATACTTGATTTCAAGGAAATATATTTCTACGACACTCCGACCATTGCAGACAGTCGTAAGAGAATCATGTCAAAATATATAAGTATAACTTACGGACCGCATTTTGCACTTAGGAACTAAAATTTCCGACTCATTTTCAAAACAGCATATGTGCCATTAGTTTCCCTATGCAGATATGTGTTTTAATGGATTAGCTAGAAATTTTAGTTTCTTATTAAAAACCGCAGTCCATATGTATGTATTTTCAAACACGGATGAAATGATAAGATTAATCATTTTTTCACAAGCTTTCTTCACGAAATTTTTTTTTTTTTTTTNTAAAGTTTGTATCAGATAATTTGTAACTGTTGTTGTTCTTCTTTTATACAATTTACATTTTTTTCTTTGTTCTAACATTATCTGAAAGCGTCTGTGTAATCTGAAGAATTTGCCCGGAGGTGGCTACCGCCGCCCATAATTATACTTTACATATAACTAATCATGTGCAATTATATTAATTATGAGGGCATCTGCAAAGAGAAAAAAAAATATATGTGGAACATACGTCCTTTTAAAATAAGTTGGAATGAGTAGTTCCTGAGAAGAGTCACAGAAACACGAGATAATTTCAAACAGAGCGTCGGCGGCGCACTGTGGGCCAGAGAGGCCCGTTTCGCGCGAAAAATACCATTTTTAAGAGTGTTCAGTTTTTTATTGATGATGAGGAATTTGTTGAAGTGCCTCTCTAAGAGATGAGGATTCATCAAAATTTCATCAAATAATCGCCCAACAGCGATTTATTGGAGGGGGGAACTTGGGTACCTCTCACACTGCACGGATAATATATAGAAGCGCGTCTTGAACTGCAACCGTGTAAGACCTTATCACGGCTCCGCGGTTGCACAGGATGACAATATGTTCACTAGGACTTCTTCTCCTAAAAAAGAGCTTTCATTTGATGTATACACTTTTTCAGTTGAGCACTTTTCACTGTCCAAGAAGCTTGTTAGAAGACGTGCCTAATAAATCTTAAAAATTCCATCGAAAAAGCTTTCTGCAGTTTTTTCTTTAAGTTTCTTTAGAGTTTTAATGCCAGATACTTTTTCTTTGAATCCTCCACATTCATTTGCACCACAGTTTTGCTGCGGGAAATTGCGGGAAACCCATTTTTTGAATTTTTTTTAAAAAAAAGTCGACTCATCAAAAATAGGATTAAGTTCATATTTCACATATATGACCTTAGATATCGTACAGTAATTCAATTCTTCCTAGTGAATAGTAATAATATTGTTAAATTGAGTTGCTGCGCTTCTGAGGGTGCGCACTTTTTTCCATGGTTGCCACATTTTTTCGTATTTAATAAGTGCAAAGAAGGTTCTCGAGATGACATTTATAAATCTATCTGTCATTCTGTCTCTCATCTTTTTCATCTTTTTCTTCTTTTTCGTAAGTGAAATTACTACCATACGGCTATTATATGTGACGCAACACGAGAAAATGCGCCTTTAAATTAAAACTTAAATTGTTTAGTACATCAGAAAACAGTTTGAGGGTAAAAAAAACACACTATTTTAGTTTTCAGTGATGATAATTCCTAAAGTAATGTTCTGAAGGGCATTGGGTCAATACATGTCAATATTTCAAGCCATGATTTGCATTATTAATAATGTAAGTGTTTAAGGTAGATGGTTCCTCAAGATAGGCAACAGTGCAGACAAATTTTAACTGATGTTTGCTTGGAAAACTTGTTTTTCTCCCTCAGACTTTTAAATGCTACCAAGTGGTCAAAGTTAGGAATATCTTTGCGCCAACTAATGCAGAACTAACCCTTCTAACCCATACAATTTACCTCAAGGCAAATTTTGTCCTGCTGCTTCGCTCATGGTTTCCTGAATTTAATTGTGTCCTTTCACATACCTGACGATCACAGCGACTCGCCTACGGTTTTCTCAAATGTATTGATGATTTCAATCACACTAGAAGCTGCTAATGTTGACTAGCTCAATCGACGGCATGGCCGTGGGTATTTGAATGCAGTTTTGATTTTATACCTATACCTAAAGGCATTTTTTCCCCCTGAATTTTGAGCATAGCCAATAATTGGTAAAAATTTGGGCGGAATGTATTAAAGTCCAAGAGTGTTGCACCAAATGCAAGAGCTGTAAAAAAATAAGTTCAGCTGACCGTCATTTCAAGTAAACGATGTAAGTAAATATTGTCCATTCTCATGCCTAGCGCCTCTCAAGAAAATTCATATGATGCTTCTTTGATCCTCTGACATGATACTTGATAGCTTACAACGGCAAAACATAGAACCGTTAAACCACGCAGGGCATTAATTTGCAAAGTTATTCTTTTTATTTAAGCATGGTAACCCACAAGAACCAATAATACGAGGAGACAGTGACAAAAAAAAAATTAACATATAAAGCGTTCCTCTGTGAATATTCTCGTCCTTCATTCTTCTAATTGAAACAATCTTAGGTCGTTTCCCAGACTCTTCTGGTCACTTTCAAGTTCTCAGTTTTGTTTTTGAAAGTTTCTCCAGCGTTAAAATAGTTTCTAATCCCAGTGCGATTGCTCGAAAAAAAGGAGTCATCACTGAATTAGCTCAAATCCTCATAACATGCTTTTCTTGTGATTTTTGAACAAAGCTGACATCAGATTCGAGTTCAGCGACCCAAAAAACCCCCATTTACCAAAACTTAGTGATTTTCGTTCGGATTTAACCAAGATATCAATTATTCTCGCGCAACCGGCACCTCTGGCCCACTGTGCGGCGACGCGCCGCGCCGTGAAAGTCCATTAGTAGCGCGGTTTCAATCGAACGCGCCTTCAATTTTGGCGATACTCTACGCATTGCCCAGGAGTTAGTTTAGTTGCGTGACCTAACCGAACCCAACTACAATCGGCTCGGTTCATTGCACCGCGAATAAATATGCTGCCATATCATTTTGGATTCCAGAATTATAACTGGTCATTGTACTTAAGTCGTTTTTATATTGAGTCGGAAATATAGTTCTTAAACCCAAGATTTAGTTCAGCTTTTCCTCCGCGTTAATGAGCTAGTTGCGCACAGAGTTCCGAATCGCGTGATCTGCTCGTTTGTGAATCCTTATCGCAATATTGCATGCCCTCTGAAACTTGAAATCGTGAACGCGTCAGGATAAATTCCGCCCGCTGATAAGGAGGTATTCTAGATTAAGATATTTGAATCAGGGGCGTATACCAAAGACTCTGTTTTCATCGACAACGGCTACAAAGTCAGTTTTTTGAGTTGCAGAAACGTTGTTTTGCTATCGTCAAGTTTAAGTTAAATAAACGATAGCAAAACAACGTTTCTTTAACTCAGAAAAAATGAA
>NW_017549178.1:400610-445606 GCF_001854935.1 Bemisia tabaci
CTCAACGGTGAGCTCATTTTCGGGAAACAAAAATACGCGTTTACGGTTTCCTTGGTAACCTTCGTTTGCTATCAGCTGATGTTTTATTTCCATTTTCCAGCCAAGTCGACGGAGTTTATACGTCCTTTCTTCACTAAATACATTTACTAACACCTGAGCGCTTTTCTAATACGACAGTATTAGAACTTTCCCGCTTGTTTTTCAGATACTTTTGCTCGCAATTTCACCTGAAGTTCCCCAAGTTCCCGAAAAGTTCAAAGAAAAATATTCATAACTTTCCTCCAAAATGAACATTTTATCAAAGAAATTCGGCAACTCTCGAATGTTCATGCGGCGTTCTTCCTTAGCACGGCAGTATTCGGCTGCGGCTGTAATTCTGACAACCGAATGTACTATCACGAATCAATTTCTTGTCGGCTCTCTCGCTTTGCCCGCCCCCTCTCCTCCTTCACTTCTATCGACTTTGAAAAAATTCAACTGGGAATCGGCCCTCCTTCTCGGAATACAGATTTTCCGCCCTCTATACAGAAGCAATATCATATACCCTCATTTCAGCCGACTCGTCCTGGGTCTCGAGCTGTGGTTGAACTTTCATTGCACCAATCAAGCTTGTTAACTTGATTGGTGGTGATTTTTTGATACGCAAATTTTGAATTTCTAGCAAAAGAAATGCCAACAGCCCTTTAGGTCAATAGAGAATTTGCAGGTGTCTGAAATTTGATAAATTTCGTGTTTAAGTGAAAACTACTGAGTGAACTGAACACGAGGACACCCTTGATTCATGAATTGAACAATTATTGGAGAATTTAATGTTTATTTCGGAGGAAAGTTATGAATCTATCCTTCCTTTGAATTTTAAGGTACTTTATGTTGAATTGCGCGCAACATCGTCTGAAAATTTGGAAGAAAAATAATCATAAATTTACCAGGAAATTCGTGTTTTATTAATCGAAATGTGGCAACGTCTGGCCGTTCATACGGCGTTTTTCCTCAGTACGGCAGAAAAGCCCCCCTTTTCCCCTCACGACGTCAATGGGGGAGTGAAATAATTCCAGCAAACATACTTCGTGCAGATCGTTGAGGTTTCCCTTTTTTTTTATCATTTTTTCCCATCAATGAGGAGTCATAATAAGTTAGGCCTTTGCTTTTGTTTATCTCAAGTCAACCGAAAAAGCGAAGCGACGATAAAGCAGTGGAGGGGGAGAGGATGTGAAAAAATGAACAGAATTTAATGAAAGTGTCGCTTTCCAAAGTGCCGCCACTCTTCATCGGAACCGCGACCCGAACAAAAATTCGATATTTTTTTAAGCTGTTCTATGCGAAATATTCGCGGTGGATCGATCGAGTCAATCGCAAACGACTATACGATCGGAATAAGTCGACGGTGCAAGTCGGCAATCACATAACTCGGTTTGCGCCGTCGCAGACTTCCTGTCATACTTTATTTTTTAAATGGAAAACTACTCAACGGCAATTCTTTAAAACTGTCATTATTTTTCTTCTCAATGCGAAGAAAATTCTGCAAAAACTTCAAGAAATAATGTCAATTTGCTCTCCTTTAAAAAAATGACGTAGAGGCGGAGATTTTCAGACACCGCAAACGAGTTATGTGATTGCCGACTTTCACCGTCGGTCGAAGTAGGTTTATAATCGCGGTGTTGCCGAGTTTGGCTTGGATATTCCCTATTCGTAGTTCGCACCGAGTGTCCGGAATTTTGCTGAAATTATGCAAACTTTCAATCCAGAGTGGCACGTCTGACTTTCTGATGCTGAATAAACATGTCCCTTTTCCTCCCTCACCCGGTCGAGGGAGCTGTTAAAAACGCTCCACGCACCATGGACAAAAATTGGTAAAAAAAAGCCCAAATTTCAAATAATACTTCGAAGTCAATAGATAAAATTTTCAGAAAGTAGACTTTATTTCTGCACGAGCGGAACATAATTAAGTATGGCCGGTTTCGCACGAGTGTTCCGTTATTTTTAAACGTTTACATGATCGTCCATAAGACCACTAGTAATCGTCTAAATGCATCGTCAAGAATCTGCGCAATCTACCGAACGTTACGTTTGAAATACTTTGAAAGAAACGTGCAACAATTGAAGATCCCACACTTCCCGAATGACACCTTTGTTGATCTTCTGTCGTATTTCAGGGAAATCCCCCCCCCCAAAAAAAAAACCCCCCGAAAATATTTCAAGCTGTTCTCTCAGCGTTTTCTTAATTTTTTGATAATGGAGGGGGGGGGGTGTCAGACCTTACGTACTTTAAAAGGGGGCTGCGCTACCAGTGCGTTATGATGGGGGATACTACAATGGACCACTAGACAAGGTACGAATTTCAGCATTCTGATACATGTTTCTTCACCAAAATGTCTCGTAAAACACGATGCGCACAACGAAAATTACCGAAATCAACTCTTTCCGAAGATATTTAATGATTCTTGGTGCGTGAATTGAAACCACCCGCTCATGAAAACTCAGTGCTCTACGTGATTCACATCGCGCGCTAAACGTTATTATGAATGTATCTACAATAAAAAAATCTGGCAACCTCAATCTTGATACTTTGGCTCAGCTATAGCAAATCACTTATAGTTTGAAAAACACATGGTGGGAAATGAACATTCTCGATTGAGAAGCTTGCTGAAACCGTTGTAGTGCGCGATTTGACTCACGTAGAGCTTTGAGTTTCTTGTGAGCGGGCAGTTCAAATTCCTCGTAACCAATGTGATTCAAAAATGTTAATATGTCCGTTAGAAGTTGGTTTCAGTAATTTTCGTTGTACGAATCGTGTTCTACGTGAAATTCTGGTTAAGATACATGTATCAGAATGCTTAAATTCGTATCTTGTCTAGTGGTCCATTATATTCTAATTTTTACCAAAAAGTCGGCTGATTTTGAAACTATATGTGGTCTCAATGGGCCTGTTGCAAACTTTTGCTAGAACAAAAATAAGAGTTGTTTCTTGTAGATAATGCCTCAAAAATCACGATGAGCGCATCGGCAAAATCTGAAATGCACTCATAACTTCACAATCTGCGTAAGAAATTTGCGTTTTTTTTAAGCTTCCCGCTTCAAAAACGATACTACGGCACAGGTGAACATTTTGTTAGAGGAGTCGCTGCATCGTCGGCGATATTCATCATGGCCGACGCTTGCGCGCAGTTCCGCGCGTAATTCGAGGAGAGTTCAAGGTCAACCAATTCGGGCGTGGAAAATATGAACGTTAACACACCGATGGTCTAATCCAGTTCAGGTGTTATCTCGTCCCTTCAAACGTGTTTTGGCGGATTGGCGTCGGCCATGATGATTATTGCCGACGACGGAACGACTCCTCTTACAAAATGTTCACCTATGCCGTAGTATCGTTTTTGAAGCGGGAAGCTTAAAAAAAACGCAAATTTCTTACGCAGATTGTGAAGTTTTGAGTGCATTTCAGATTTTGCCGATGCGCTCATCGTGATTTTTGAGGCATTATCTACAAGAAACAACTCTTATTTTTGTTCTAGCAAAAGTTTGCAACAGGCCCATTTTCCATGTTATTTTCCAAGAGGAATTCATAAGTGGTCGTCGGGCGTCTAATTGGCTGAAAAGCAAGTGCGGGAGGATCGGGCGCTCACGCACTTCTGCTATTCAACGCGGGCTCTTATATTCTCTGAGGGTGACGCGAACATCTTAATCACCATTTTCATCCCTCTTATAACCAAGCAGCAACGTGGACAAAGTCCGCACGTCTCACCCCTTTTCAGTTCCCCGAGCGGATTCGCTCGAGAATCTCTCTCTCAGCCGTCGAATCCAAATATTTACTCACTGTGACGGCGACGCGCAGTGGATCGAGTCGATGGGAGAGGTCAGACATGATTTAAAAACTTAAAAAGCGCATATGTTCCTTATTCTGTAATTTTGATGTCTTAAAATTAGTTTCATTGGTTTTCTCGTATAATTCTCTGCAAAAAGCACCCCTTAAAATTAAAATTGAGACGAGCTAAACGTAAAATTTTACAATTATTGTCAGAAAGAGCCTCCCAAAGTAAGGGCTGATTTTCGCTTCTTTTTCAGTATTCAATTCGACCATCGAACCAAGGTTTAAGTGGAAGCTTATAATAATAGAAAACTCAGGAAAAATTTCAAGATGAGTATAGGAACCGCTTTCGAGTTACGGGGGGGGGGCAAAGGGGTCAAACTCCGGTCTTATTTTTCGCTATTTTCTTGTTGAATTGATATGTCTACGGGGTTGTTATCGTTGTTTACACATGTTATACACACCAATTCCTACGTATTTTTACACGCAAAATCGATTTTTAACGTTGACGAGTCGATATATCGATTGGTTATATCGATTTTTAAGATTCTTTACGGAAAATTGTCGATTTCCGACCGTCAGACTTCTTCCAAAGACTTGCTCCACCGTGCGACGGTCGAAAAGCGCAAAGAGCCAAATCGGGGAAACTCAAAACAAACAGGACGATGCGCGCCGCCGCCGCCGGCGTCGCGACGCAAATTTGTTTATGAAAACGCCATTACCCGCGCGTTACGAGTTCGAATTCGCCCCCCTTTTTTATGATTCCGCAACCGGGGAGAGCCGCCGAGGAGAGTTTTTAATTTCATTTTGGACAGGCAAATGAATGGTTCCTGCCGCGCCGAACCCCCCCCCCCCTTCCCCTCGCCCGTTCCCTCCGCGCCCCCTCCGACCGACTGCCCTATATCCCCGTTCATAATTAATCTTGGGCGAGGGGTGGGGTGCCCGACGCGATTCTTTCCGCCGTTTCTTTTGGGGTTTTTTTGTCCCCCGCCCCGCCCTCCCTCGGGTTCGTCGGCGAGAAAAACGCTCCCGGGAAGTTCTTTCGGTTTTCGACGGGTCGCCCTTTGATTGTCTTTTTTGAGGTGTTTTGACCCCGGAAAGAGTCGCGATGATGCTGCCCGCAGTCCCGGAGAATCGGAGTTCCCGCGGTTGTGAACTCGCACTGTAATAGATCGTATTCGATAGTGGTTCGATGTATCGTTTGGGTCAAACCGTAGAAAATAACCATAGACGAACATTTTAGGATTTAAGACAGGGTTTCTACAGTCAGGGAAAATCGGCAAATGTCAGGGAATTTTAAAAAGTCAGGGAAACCGGGAAGTGTCAGGGATAATGACGAAAATGACAAAAATGTCAGGGAATTTTAAAAAGTCAGGGAAAACCGAGAAATGTCAGTGATAATGACGAAAATGTCAGGGAAAATTTGTTAAATCACCTCGATAATTCGATTTGCTTTCTAGAATAGGTTTGAGGTTTCGAACAACAAATTTTGCCTGAAAACTATTTTCAATTATGCCTTCTTGACCATCCCTCAAATTTTCAATTGTTAGGGAATTTCGCCAAAATATGATAGGGAAATGTCAGAGAATTTTATTTTCTAAATTCTGTGGCAACCCTGTCAAGTTGAAAAAGCTGAAAATGAGAAAATTCCTAACAATTTCACTTTTCATTGCAATTTCATACTCATAAAAGAATCAAACGTCCATCACAAGAAACCCGTTCCCTCAGATTACTCAATTGACTTTTGAGGCTATGTTAATAATTTGAACCAGTCGATATCGATACAATCTCACTTGTTGGATGTATCGAATACGATCTGAATGCTACGCTTGGAGAAGGCGTGGTTTTGGAAAGGAGGGAAGACGATTTGGGCCATTTCCGGAGCCATTTTATTAGGTTTTTTTTTTTTTTTTTTTTATTTATTTATTTATTTATTTGCTGCGATTCGATTACGTAGGAGTATCAAGAGAAAGCATGCCAAGTTTCAAGACGATCGGCCCCATATTCGGTGGGCAGGAGCCCTCAATACATCTAAGCGCAAAATCGGTTTTAATATTGTAGCGATAAAATGCGTGTGTTTAAATGGGAAATGCCGCCTGATGACGTCACGGGGCGTAAGATTTTTTTTCACCAGCAATTTTCTATTCTACAATATCCCTTATCTTAAAAAAAATCATATAATATACTGAGCTACGTTCGCTTTCAGTAGGAACTCTCAGGTGCAGCAATAATGAAAATATTTCGTGCGAAGTCTCTATTTGCCTTAGTGGCATGGATTGCAATTAATTGCAATCACGTGGTAAAATTACTGCTACTGCATTGGATTGTTGCGGATGCTGCCTATTTACTGATTGAAGGCACGTAGCGCTTTGATATTTACTGCAATAAAATTGAAATAAGTTTCAATTTTTCATTAGTTTGCATATTTCCCATCTTTTCTTACACATGGAACTCGCTTTATTGATTCCTTAAGATCGGCATTCATTGACTAAACGATGTTAAAACATTGCAATATTACGGCTAAATAAATTCAATTTTATTGCAATAAATCGCAATTTTGTTTCAATATTTTCATCGCACTGTGCTGCTTGGGTAAGAATCTCATGAGAGTGAGAACCTCACGAAAATTCTTTCAAATCGCTTTAGTTTTCCCTCCACAAAAGTACCTAATGGCGAACATCGGGCAATAACTTTCGTTTTTTATTCTCAGTCGAATTTAAAATATCCTGAAATTCCGGCTTTACTAGGCCGAGCAAACAACGAAGTGGCACCGGATGAAGTTTCCTCTATTTATAAAGTCGGGATTTTTTGCCAAGTCACGAACATCGCCCCCGTATTCTCCGGCAGCTTTGAAAGGGGTGGCATGGCCTGTTCTGCGATACATCGATTAATCCGTCTTTTAAATCCATGGAAAAGGATCGATGGACAGGGTTTTCGCAACGAACACCTTAATAATCGATCCTTCACCACAGCTTCAAATGGGGAAATATCGATTATCGATCATTCACGCCTCTGTAAGAATAAATTTTCGGCTGGCGTTAAAGCCCCGAGTCAAGCGTAGCTAACCAACGCCCTCTCTTTCCCATCTGACGCCTCGATCCGAAAGTTACGTGCATAATTCTTTTTATTATTTTATACTCCAGAGGTAAATTTTGTTGAGTCATCCTCTCCTCTTGTTGCTCATCGGATATTCGGGAATCGAGTAACACGCGGTGGAGAAGGGGTTGAATTTATAAAGTTATGGATGTGGAGGTAGGTGTGTGAGTCAACCGAGGGAAAGGATTTCGCAGTTATCGATGGCGAATCGAAATATCGACGTTAAAACTCCTAAACTGCGTATCTCGTTTGCCGTGGTTCAATATCTCCGCTTCCTCTTTAACTTTTTTGAAGGAGAGCAACCAGGAGGGCAAAATTCCATGAAAAAAAATCTTGAAATTTCACTTGAAATATTTCATGAAATTTCAGAAAATGAAAGATATTGAAAAATTCTGGTTCCTTCTAATGTTTCGCAAAATGTTCAATCGAGACTTTCTTCTGATTTTGTGTGTTTGAGTGCGGGTTGCATACTCTAGCCCCTGGAAAACATAAAATATTTCACAGCCTCGTGAAATTTCATGAAATATATCACTGAAATTTCCAATCTTTCATTTCTATCTTTCGTTTCATACCACCCTGAGCAAATCGCTACCGTTCCTTGAAGTTTTCACAGAATTTACTTCGCACAGATAGATGACACAAAAAATGGCGTCCGTCGAATCACCTTAAAGTAATTTGACTGCTCCCTCGGCAATCGTCTCCCCCTCCTCATCCTCTAAGATTTGGCACTGGAGCACTGGAGGAGGAAGCTTATTACATCTAGAGTCGAGACGCTTAAAAAATTTGACAAGCAAAAATATCCTCGGTTCAATTCGATTTTTGCTCGAATCGAGAGCCAAGCCTCTGAATTCAAGCAAAAATCCTATTGAATCTTGAGTATTTTTTCTTGTCACATTTTTTATGAGTCTCGACTCTGGATCTTTTTTCCTGTGAATGACGATACTGCTAAGAGGGTTGAAAAAAGTCTCAACCCCTATCTGGAATCCGAAGGCCAATTTTCACGATATTCCACAACGCCCGCAACCCTCTGTTTGAATTCCTATCATTATTTCTCGCCATAATGAGATATTCAAGGGAATGGAGTAGGAGTTGATTAGGTGTTGTTTACCGTGGCTTGCGTCCCGCAAAAAGAAAAGGAACCATCAAATATTCTCCCCGAGATGAAGAGGGCGTGACCGAAACTTCCGAAAGTCGAATTTTCAACCCCCCTCGCCCCCTCTCTCTCACGTATCAGTCTGCTCGGATCTCAAGGCCTGCCTACCGCAACATTTTTTTCGAACCGACCGCTCTTATGAATATTAAATCCGAAGTTTCGATGAGCCCGCCCCGTGCAACAGTTTGTTCACCTCGGAGCTCGAGGAATCGTTAATGAGAAACGGGCGCGGAAAAAGGGAAAGTGCGGAGTGAAATGGAAAGCGCGCGGATCGCCCAGGAATTTCAGCGGGTCGTTACTCCTGGAAAGT
This sequence comes from Bemisia tabaci, assembly GCF_001854935.1. Classification (NCBI taxonomy): domain Eukaryota; kingdom Metazoa; phylum Arthropoda; class Insecta; order Hemiptera; family Aleyrodidae; genus Bemisia; species Bemisia tabaci. The sequence goes on from NW_017549178.1 coordinate 408,972, forward strand.
TGTTTGATGAGTTCCGCTTTTTAGTTCGTGTGCTTCCGACACTTGCGAATTGTTTCCAAGTTGATCGAGCGTTGTCGATAACATTGCTCCGCACAACGTCACGAGAGCACAGGAATGTCTTGCCAAGTTGGACGGATTTCTACCAAACGGAACTATGTGCATTAAGACATGAGCCATGAGACCCATAAGAATACATGTCTAACAGGGCTCACGTCTTAATGCACCTTGTTCCGTTTGACAGAAATACGTCCAGTTGACGCTTGGATGAGGATGAGGAAGGCTGAACTTTCGAGATGGTTTTACCAGTAGTTCATCCTGGAATCGTTATCAAAATAAAGCCCTAATAGATCAGTAACATGTTTCAGTAACACCCGGGTGTATACAAGTCCGAAATTTCCGGAAAATCCGGAAATAGTACTGATTTTTTTAAGGGCGGTCTGGAAGTACTGAAAAAGTGCGGGAATTCCGCAAGAAGGTCCGGAATTTTTCTAATTTTTTGTCGTTTTTGTCTCAATCTGAGCAAAATTCAAATTTTTTAAATTCCGTCAGTGATTGGAAGTACTGAAAAAGTACTGAATTTTTCTGTTGGGGAGGTACTGAATTTCTTGGGAATGTACTGAAAAAGCACTGTAAAAGTACTGATTTTTGGTTAGCCTGTTTTAGTATAGTCACCCTGAATTCAAAATTCAACCCGCAGAAGCTAAATAATTATTTTTTCAACACTTTTTAACTCAGCGCAATGGTTCTGTTGCAAACTTCAGTTAGAGCAAAAAGAATAGTTATTTCCCACAGCAAATGGCTGAAAAATGACAATGAGCGCATCGGGAAAGTCCGTCATACTTTCCTAATTTCACAGCATGCGTCAGAAATAAAACTATCCAACCAGGAAAAAACCTTTATCGTTTTGCCGCGATCCACTTGCAGAATGGCGCTGAACATTGAGTTGAATAAATAATTATTTAGCCTCTGCGCGTTGAAAGGGCCCGTTGCAAACTTCAGTTAGAGCAAAAAGAGGAGTTTTTTCGTAAGGAAATTAGCTGAAAATCACAATGAGCGCATCGGCAGAGTCTGAAATGCACTCCTAACTTCACAATCTCCGGAAGAAATATGCGTTTTTTAAGCTCCCCGCTTCAAAAATGATACTGCGACACAGGTGAACATGCCCCAAGAGAAATCGTTCCACCCAACTCTTGCGCACCAGGATGCTACACAATATTTGACATTCCATGACGCTTTCGCGCGCAAATCGTGAGGAGCATCATGGTCTTAATCAATGCAAGGGAAATGTTAGTGTAAACACGCCGGTCGATAAAATGCCGTCTCATCACGTAAGTTTTGGTGGGTAGGAGTCGGCCATGTTGAATATTGTGTAGCATCATAGTGCGCAGCGCAAGGATTGGATGGAACAACTCCTTTTACGAGTTGTACTTGTAGTTCACCTGTGACATAGTATCGCTTTTGAAGCGGGAAGCTTAATAAAACGCATATTTCCTACGGATATTGTGGAGTCAAGAGTGTATTCCAGACTTTTCCGATGCGCTCATCGTGATTTTCAGCTAATTTCCTTAAGTCACAACTCCTCTTTTTGCTTCAACTGAAGTTTGCAACGGGCCCTTTCGACCCACATAAGCTAAAGCATTATTATTTAACTCACTTTTACTCAACGCAATTGTACAAGTGGATCGTAGCAAACCGATAGGAGTATCGGCGAAGTTTTGATAAAGAAGATGGGAGAGAGAACGCGATGTCAAAAAGTTTGAACCGACAGTCGACTGAAGTTTAATACTGAAGTAAAATGAGTTGAAACGTTCGCTAAAAGGTCCGTTACGCCATTTAATCTTGGAGCTTGTTAAGATTGAGAGGTATTGATTTTTCCCTCTCTAATTTACCGAAAGTTTCAAGGTTAATAAGCCAATGTTTCATATTGACTTGCCTCCTTCTTCTTGTACTCGCACGTCAAATTACTTTTCCGTCCCTGAAATTACTGAACTTGCAATGTTTAATATTTTTTTGTCAGCAATTTTTTAATATTATTTTCTTTTTCTATTGTTCCAGGTTAGTGTTGTCGAGCAACTTCCCCGTAAACCCTCCATGTTGTCGTAAGTAAAATTTTCTCAGATAAACTCATCCTTTGGACTATTATGACTACCACATAATTACTAATAATACACATCTCTCAAAATGTGGGCCCTGGAGAATTTTCTGGTTTAGAATCAGGTGTATTACGCAAAGTCATTTCTCTGTTTATTTAACCATATTTATTGACTCTAAAATCACACAACGCACCGTGGGAAATAGAAAGATGAATTCGAGCAGTAGGTCGGTTGTGGGTGTCACCAGTGGCGTGGCGTACTTCGCGATATATCGATTGATCTGTCATTCAAACCCATGGAAAAGGATCGATTAAAAGGGTGTTCACAGCGAAAACCTTAATAATCGATTCCTGACCACGAATTCAAATGGGGGAAATATCGATAATCGATCATTCACGCCACGCCACTGGGTGTCACCAATAATGAACGAATATTACGTCAGCTTAAGAGATTCCGTCTCTATTCTTTTGCCCGGTCAAAAATGTGAATTCTCACACGAGAGGTGTTTCCATGATGGAGAAGTCAACCGAAACCTAAACGTAATCACTGAAATGAATGAATATTTTCACGGGACCTTCGAGGAGCGCCTTCAATTGGACGTGATACTTCACGCGTTGTCACGGAGTTAGTTTAGTTGCGTAACCTATCCGAACCTAACTACACGCACTGAGTTGACTTTATTCTTACCCTCGAGCACGATTTCGGCTTATTGTTTTCGCGGGATGGACGATTTATCTAATCTTCTATTGGTATCTCTGGTTGGGGTTAAGTCCCAACTGTTGGATGATATGGACAGTTCCAATTAACTGTATGGTAATACCCCAGTTAATTGTGGCATTATACCCAAATTAATTGTGATACTATCCCAATAAATTGAGTTACTAACCTATATGTTGCGGTACTATCCCAACTTGAGTTGCGATACTACCAAAATTAATTGGAAATGTCCATATCATCCAACAAATTGGGGTAGTGCCACAATTTTAGGGGATAACCCCTCACACTTTTTTTCCGTGTCGAGAGACAGCGGTATGACTGGTTTTCAAAATATCATCCAAATGAAACAAAATGATCGGCATTATCGTGTTCCTATCATTTCATGTCAGTAAAATTGATCATATCGAAAATCCAGATCTTTTTAGAATCTCCATTTGGACCGCATTTAGCAGAAAAGAACCAAGCTACATCAGTTTTAGCTAAATTTAATTCGGCAATTTGATTTTTTACATATTGTGCGGATCTTCGTAAAAATTTCAGTGAATTTTCTGCATAGTACGAAGCAAATTCCTTAAAATTTTCCAAAGGATCCGCGCAAACGTTCTCTTATGAAAAATTAAATTACCCCGTTAAATTTGGCAATACCTCATGTTGCTTGGTTCCTTTCTGCTGAACGCGGTCTATTTGGACGTAACTCTATCAAACGGAACTATGTGCATTAAGACATGAGCCACGAGACTCATAAGAATATATGCACAACAGGGCTCACGTCATGAAGCACATAGTTCTGTTTGGTAAAAATACGTCCATCTAAGACGGTTCTTGGCCCGACTCTTCTCTAAATCTTGGCCCGGTGGTCAAGCTGAGCAGTGAGATTTTTAAAGCGAGCGGTAAACCGAACTCGGAGCTTCGCGTGACCCTCACGAGCTGATCCGAACGGTTAAAATGCTGGTCGCGGCCGCATCTGATGGGGCTCCCTAATTGATTTATCGCCCGGCATTGCCAGTCGATAATACGATAAAATATCGTCGTTTAATTACCGTCCTCTCGTTAAGCATTCGTTTCGACCCGCGTTGCCGATTCTGCTGTGCTAAGGAAGAGCGCCGTATGAACATTCGAGAGTTGCCAAACTTCCCTCGGTAAAATGCTCATTTTTGAGAAAAATTATGAATATTTTTCCTTGAAATCTTCAGGAACTTTGGATCGGAATACAAACAATATTCTCTGAAAAATTGAAAAAAAATTATCCATGCGTTTACCAGGGAATTCGTGTTTTATCGAAGGAAGTTTGGCAACGCCTGAAGGCTCATACGGCGTTTTTCCTTAGCACGGCAGCGATGTCCTCAACCGAAAAAATCCTATTTTATCGAAGACAGAACCTCACGAGCGGCAGTGGCGATTCTCTTTAATGGGCCACTGGACAAGATACGAAGTTAAGCATTCTGATACATGTTTCCTAACCAAAATCTCAAGTAGAACAAGATTTGCACAATGAAAATCACTAAAATTGACTCCTCAATAAATGATTTAATGTTTCTTGACGCGTGAATTCAAACCTCCCGCTCATGAAAACACAACAGTCTAGGTGAATCAAATCCAAATTGCAAACTAATCTTTACCATGATAATCTTAGCGATATGAAAATTATTAATAGTTTAGATTAAAGTACGTACAAAATTGTCTGAAAATTTTGGATATTAATATTCGCAATTTTTGCAGTAAATTCGGTTTTATCGGAGGAAACTTGGCATCGTCTGAGCCCTAGCGGAAGTGAACCTCATGCGACGGGAGGTCTGCAGGTGGTTAACCATTCGCGGCGGGTACTAACCTCATGCAACCCCCAGCAACCACCGTAAATCGTGATAAATTAAGATAAAATTTCGACCCTATCGAACGCAATTGTATAGAGATAAAATAACCACAAGATCAAGGATAATCGCTTGGATATTGATGATCCCAGCGATTTCATCCTGCGGAAAAAATCGCAACTTAATTTCAAAATATCGCGATTTTTCCGTTGATAAAAGCTGTTACTCTGAAAAAAAAATCTCGGTGTATTTACTAAGAAAAGGGTAAAATTACCAAGAATTCAGGGTTCTATTTGATCCCAGTTTTTTCTTGGTAAAATTACCATTTATGGAATTGGTAATTTTACCGAGAAATCTCAGTAAAATTATTGAACTTTCTCGGTAATTTTACCGGTCCCCGGTAAAAACGCCAATATTTTTTTTCGACTGTGGTAGAATTACCGAGATAAGATGGCAAAGTTACCGGGAATTGATTACCAATAAAAGTGGTATTCCTACCTGAAAAAAACAGTAAAAATACCGGTTTTCAGGTAAGCTTGCCAGTCTGTCTTGGTAAAATTATCAATAATTGGTAAAAAAGTGAGATGGTAAAGGTACCAACGGACCTCGGTAAAAACGCCGAGAATTTTTTTTAAGTGTAGGGGCTGACATTTACGGTTACGTCAACCGCCCTGACTTTTCGAGAACTTCATCACGCCGAGGGTAGATCTTTGTCGAGTGGGACAGTCGGACACCCACCCTGCCGTACTTAATTAAAACACTAGAGCGTCCACGAGTGAGTCATCCCACATCGTGACACTTTCCGCTCTTCTGAACTGCGTTCCCGAGGAACCCCCCGCTCGCGGAGAAATTAAAAACGCAGGGGATGATGGACGCACTCCGACCGTGGGGGTGGTAGGCGGCGGGGGTTGGTAGGCGGAGACCCGTAAATTAAAAGTAAGTAGGCTATAAGTCACCGCGGCTCGGATGCACAGCGACATAGGTTGCGAGCCACTCCTTTTTACGCCCACCCTGCAAGCGCTGGAACGAATTTTTAGTGGAAACTAAAGATGATATCTGAGCTCTACGCAGGGCGGTCAGAGCAGTAAAACCACGATGCCGTGATACCGAGGAGAGCGATAGAGTGAAATTTTCGAAATCGAGTTTCCTTCAAATTTCGTCTGAAAGGTAATTTCAGCGGAATTTGTTTGCGTTGATGAACTTGAATCCGCCGTAAGTAGTGCTGGCTCTTGTCGTCACTGCGTGGACGCTCCTAAGATCGATTGGGACAAACCGAAGCATTAAACAGTGTTGCTAGATTTTGTCTCATTTTTCCGTCCAATTATTTATCTGATGTTCTCCGGCAAGCTTTTTGACCTCATTGTCAAATCATATCGTTTCAATCCTTCAGAATATGAAGCGTTGCATTTTTAGATGGCGACTAAAATGAATACGAACGTGCCGAGAATATTGAAAGGGGAGTCTGTATTGCAGCAAAAGCGTTATGAGAGTATATATTTTGCATAAAAATCAGGTACTGACTAGCTCAGTTGCCAATTTTACCAATCAACCACTACTATTTGACGGGAAAAATAAAGTACTGACATTCTTCTTTTTGTACATCGAATGTTCAATAAGCACTCCTACGGATTTTTCGACCAGATTGTATAACATGAACCCAGACCTACTTTAAATGGGACTCCAGGCAGGGTATGAATTAAATCACCGTGCAACATTATTTTCTCTCAAAAATTAGGGATAACAAATCCCATCACAGGATCTGTGGCGAGGCGTGAATGATCGATTATCGATATTTCCTCATTTGCAGCTGTGTTAAAGAATCTATTATTAAGATTTTCGCTGCGAACACCCCGTCTATCGATCCTTTTCCACAGGTTTAAATGGCATAGCAATCGATAAATCGCAAAGCTCGCCACGCCACCGCACAGAATGGTTAGAATCAACCCCTTAACGAGGTAGAAGTGTTAAAGATGTACATTATTGAAATGGCAGAAGACAAATTATATCATTTGTATGATCTAACTTCCATTTGGTAAAACCAAGTTAAGTCTTAATGGTAAAATCAGTTCAATTTCTCCTCTCGAAAATGCCACAAACGCTTCAGAGTTTCGAACTCTTTGGAGAAATGTTCAAAGATACTGACAAATTGAATTGAACCACCCGATTCGGTTGAGTTCTCGAGCGCGAGAAGCCAATAACATCACTCAAAGGAATGCAAATATTTTTGTTCTGCTGCATTTCATATTCAGACACGATGGTTCGCTGTTTTAGAGAAGTTGATTTTCATAGAACGTAACGGGCAACAAACACTCCGCGTTGAATTCACTCACATGCAGCACTCCAGCAACGTGTTGGGCTGAACTTTTAAACATCATTAATTTCGACATTGATTGGATTCGAAAACGACAACAGGATTCATTAAAACCTCACCGAAGTTACAGTAACCATATTTGCAGGATTGAGGGATCTTCGCGGATTTAATTGGATTTCCATTGCTACATCACAAGACCATTAGAGAAAAACTGCCTTAAAATACGCTTCTATAACATAGAGCCTCAACAACATAAGGCTGCGTTTTAAGACATTATTATTTCCAACGTTGATAGAATGCAAAAACTGAAGAGATTATTAATTAGTAGTTTCGTAGAAGTCTTGTTTCTTACCCGCTTTTTATAAAATTGTGAAGTATTTATAATTGGATCAATACTGCTTTGTACTGCTCTTCAATGAAAAATAGTCCACACTAATATTTGCCACTCGATTTGTCTAATAGAGTAGCTATTTAGACGAATGACCTCTGAAGTTTTTCTCGCGTAATCAATTGTCTGTGACCTTCCTTCTCATTTTCGGGATGAAATGCTGTTTGCTGCATTATTAAGTCGTAAAGTAAAATAACGAAGATTCACCTTTTTAAAAAGAAAATTAAAGAAAAGAAAAAGTAATGGTAATAAAATGAATAATTTTCAAGTGCAGTATTACTTGCTTCGAGATGAAAGCGAGGGATCAGTTTCAGCAGAGCGATAATAATCGAACAACGAGTTTTCAGTGTTTCTCCGCACCCATTCTATTCCTCAAACTTCTCGTCATTCAATCATCGCTGAAAATATACTTATTTGAAAACAAAAAACAATGGAGATGTTGCATATGTGAGGGATTTGCGATTTGACTGTTGATTATTTTGTAAAAGTTCGCGAGAAACACGATAATGCTACTGGTTTTCTCTGAAATCAACTCCCAAGCTCAAAAAAAGCTCTCAAAGTAAGGCCAAAATGGAGGGGATATCTCACCCTACCCTGAGAGTCCACCTCTACATCAAATCAAACTCTCCATGCAAAGATATTGAATAAATACATTAGCAGGGTTGCCGTGTTTTCAGTTTTGGAGTCCCCAAATAAAGTGGCAGCCCTGTCAATGTATTTGCTCCCTATCTTTGCATGGAGAGTTTGTTTTGATGTAGAGGTGGACTCTCAGGATAGCGTGGGACATCCCCTCCATTTTGGCCTCAACTTGAGAGCTTTTTTTGAGCTTGGGAGATAATTTCAGAGAAAACCAGTGGCACCATCGTGTTTCTCGCGAACTTTATTACATAAGAATCAATGGTCAAATCGCAAATCCCTCACACATGCAATATCTCCATTGAAATTTCCTTCTACTCTACTGGCACAAAGATGGATCAATTTTATCTGTAGTTTATTCTTCATCCGACACGAGAAAGTCCTTAACAATGTAAGGTACCGTTTTTCCGTTGATAATTGCCACAATATAACTATATCTGTAATCTTCAAACGCATGAAGTATATCACATCAAATTTCATGGCCTCTTAAAGTCACTGCAGGGGCACCCATTCACGAAGGGAGAAGGCCGAAGGAACACAGTGGATGTAACTGAAAAACACCGGCTCGAATGAGCGGGATTAATTAAGTCGCAACTTGCTTTAATTAATCTTCAGACTTAAGCGCGGGCTTCAGATTTTAAATTGCCTCCTACCGGCAAAGAGCGCGCTCTATCGGGAACGACGCTCAGTTGTAAAAATTTAAGGCTAAATTAACTGAATTTAAAGCTTAATTAACTCCACCCTGGAGTGGAGTGTTTATTAAAATCGTTCGGAATTCTATGGGCCTTAATAACTTCCGCAACTTGTTACATGTTGCACTCAAGGTTTATTATGCCTATCTCTTAGACGCTTCGCCCCATCTATCCCTAACCCGTGTTCTTAAATCTCCCGGAAGCTTATAAAAGGGACTCGACTCAAAGACAATACTTCATCAGCAACTTGAGATTCAATTTGGAAGTAATTGCTGAAATGAAGTACGCTTTTTGAACTTCTTGTGTTACGCACTAATTGAAAAGAATTCAGTCTTGTCCTTACAGCGTACATAAATAAGTAGAATTTAGTTACTTTAGAATTTGAGTCTTTACTTTCAAGGCTTGGACAAAGGACAAGGCTTGGATGGACGAAGCTTGTTCTATCGAAGCACTGCTTAACTAGTGTCCCGTAATAATTTTTAAATTAGACGTATAGATTCAGGATTAACCTTTCTTTATTCTGCCTTGCTTTGGAAGAACGCCGTGTCAGCTACCGGGTGTTGCCAAATTTCCGTCGACAAATAGCGAAATTCCTTGAAAATTTGTGCATATTTCTCTCCCAATTATTCAGAGGATTTTGCTAGTGTTTTGAGAAGTCTGAACATTTTAAGGAAAAATGCTCATAACTTCCTTCAAATATGAATATTTTTAGAGTGAAAATTTTGCAACATTCGAATACCTATACGGCGTTTTCATTTAGCACGACAGCGGGCCGATTTTTGATATTGATAGGCAAACTTATGGACAAAGAAGATGAAAGGGATATGGAGGGATCCTATTGGTGGAAGCAGGTGGTTGCAATCGACAAAAAAGAGGGAGGTAATAGACTAACCAACGGCAACCAACAAGAGACCCTACAGTTAGTCCATCATTTCTCCTGATAGTCTGTAAGAAATTCTTACGAATATAAGAGTGCGAATGTTATTCTTCATCGACCGATAAACTCGAGGTAGTGAAAAATATGTGATTATTATATCCCATGTATAAACGTGGCATATCCGCATATGTAGGGTCACATTTGCGTTGCGTTGCGAACGAAACGAAAGTTAAAACTCCTTCAATTAAGTAAGTATGCAACACGCACATCCATCGAGCACGAATAGTTGTATGCAGCGCCTTGGTGAAACGCAGGGCTTCCGCTTCCCGGCGAATTCACCGGGTTCGGACCTTTTTCTGAGATATTGGAACATAGCAAGCGCGCTACCTAGTTGTGGATTTTCTTACGTGTTCGATCTAATACTGTCTGTGGACAGTTTTTCAACTGTACACTGGAAAAAAACACATTGGATCTAGAGCCCAGACTCTTAAAAACATCGACAAGAAAAAATACTCTTGATTCAATCGGATTTTTGCTTACACTGGAAAAAAAGGAATCTTAAATTTGCCGCCAAGAAGTATTTCTTCTTAAATCAAGAATTTTGCTGGTTAATATAAGCTACCTTCTTGCTTAACCCAAGCATTATTTTTCCTGAATCAAGAAAAAGTCAGCTTAAAGCAAGATAAAGAAAATTCTTGGCGGCAAATTCAAAAATTATCATGCTTGATCCAAGCTAATTTTTTTTCAGTGTAAATCAAGAACCAAGCCTCTTAATTTGAGCGGATTTCCTTCTGATTTAAGCAAAAATCTAAATCAAGAGTATTTTTTCTTGTCAATGTTTTAAAGAGTCTGGACTCCAGATACAAAGTGTTTTTTCCCAGTGTAAGAAACGGGGTAATTGAAAATGCCTCGTCGAAAAATGTCGAAAGATATTTTAGTGGGGAAAGTTGTTAAGTCGGTTAATCGCTTAGCTTTTTTTCGCATTATGAGTAGCCGAAAACCTAAAAATCTTACTATCTTAGTGTACACCTAATAGGGTCATACCTAATAAACCGGTTTTTATTTTTAAGACAATATTGTATCCGTCAATACTCTCTTACTTAATAAAAACTCATTAAATAATTTACAGGGCGGCAGCGTCCTTTCATTCGAGTAAGACGTTCAAAACTAATGATAGAACTGTAGAAAATAGTGACTGAAAATCACACTTCTTCCGCAAATTTTGAACAAGCACTTAATTAAGGATAATAACGCAACCAATGGACCACTAGACAAGGTACGAATTTCAGCATTCTGATACTTGTTTCTTAACCAAAATTTTACGTAGAACACGATACCCGCAACGAAAATTACCGAAAACAACTCCTTACGAAGATATTTAATGATTCTCGATGCGTGAATTCAAACCATCCGCTCATGAAAACTCAATGCTCTACGTGATTCACATCGCACGCCAAACATTTATCATGACAGTCTCTGCGATATGAAAACCTGGCAACCTCAAACTTGACGCTTTTGCTCAGCTATAGCAAATTGCCTATAGTTTGAACAACACATGGTGGGAAATGAACATTGCTCGATTGAGAAGCTTGCTGAAACCGTTGTAGTGCGCGATTTGACTCACGTAGAGCTTTGAGTTTCTTGTGAGCGGGCAGTTCAAATTCCTCGTAACCAATGTGAAATAAAAACGTTAATATCTTCGTTAGGAGTTGGTTTCAGTAATTTTCGTTGTGTGAATCGTGTTCTACATGAAATTCTGGTTAAGAAACATGTATCAGATCGCTTTAATTTGTACCTTGTCTAGTGGTCCATTAAGGATAATAACGCAACCAATTTTTGCGAGGCTCTGAGCGATTAAGTTTTGAAATTCAATGATAATATGATGAGGGGCATTTCAGTACTTTTAATTGGAAAGACAAACGTCCAGTCTCGACGAAGAGTGTACTCCTGTTCAATGAATCATTAGAGCGCAATATTCCACGAAATAAGAGTTGCTAATTTGTCCAGAATGAAACATTACGGAATTTAAACAGCAGCGCTTCAAGTAAAATCCCCAAAGAAGTCTCAAGTCCTCGCTCTTCGTCTCTCGAAGTCTCTCCTTCGAGTTTGTTGCAGGTATGTCCCCGATCAAAATACGCCGATTAAAATTTCAGCGTTGCCAGATTGTGCAATTTCCGGGGCCATTATCGGCATTCTTATTGTAATATTTTAAGTGATAAATAGTCTATAATAACCAAGTTATTTATAAGGTGAGTTTGAGACATAGAGTCAATTTCTATTATCATAATAACAACGGGCAAAAGTATCGGGTAACGAACTATCACGCGCTGTTTGCAAGGTGTAAAGTTTCCTTCGCTTTTCAGAACAAAATTATTTCAAAAATTCGTCACCAGACAAGGTACGAATTTAAGCATTCTAATACACGTTTATTAACCAGAATTTCACGTAGAACACGATTCGCGCAACGAAAATTACTGAAATAAACTTCTAACGAAGATATTAACGTTTTAATTTCACATCGGTCACGAGGAATTTGGACCGCCCGCTCACAAGAAACTCAAATCTCTACGTGAGTCAAATCGTGCACTACAACGGTTTCAGAAAGCTTCTCAATCGAGCAATTTTCATTCCCCGCCATGTGTTGTTCAAACTGTAAGTGACTTGCTATAGCTGAGCCAAAGCGTCAAGATTGAGGTTGCCAGATTTTTATACCTCAGAGACTGTAATGCTGTGATGATAACGTTTAGTGCGCGATGTGAGTCACGTAGAGCACTGAGTTTTCATGAGCGGGTGGTTTGAATGCACGCACCAAGAATCTTTAAACATCTTCGTAAGGAGTCGATTTCGGTAATCTTTGTTGTGCTTATCGTGTTTTACGTGAAATTTCGGTCAAGATAAATGTATCAGAATGCTGAAATTCTTGCCTTGTCCAGTGTAGAGTACCTATATTAAGAGAGTATGGCCACAGGGCCCCATGGAGAGGCTTAGGAACCAAAAATGGCGGTGCTTTGATTTGGTTTTTGTGGATGGGAGGGGGGTCATTGCTAACTTTTGACGGTTAACACCAACCGCACTTGCTGCCAACCTTACTACATCTAAGATCATTTTTCTCAAAAATCGCACATGATTAGTCTTAAAAATATGTAAAAAAGTTGCAATAGTGAAATTGAGTAAATTTCTCGTAACGATAAGCAAAAAAAACTACATTTTGAGTCATTTTGCATTATATTAATTCATGGCGTCCGCCATTTTTGGGTCCTAAGGGCTCCATTCAGCCTCAGATGGCTGAGCCAATCAAAGGTGGTAACACCAGTGGCCATACTCTCTCAATATCGGTACTCTAGTCTAGTGGTCCATTGGAAGAAAAATATTCATAAATTTACAGGGATGGTCGTGTTTTATCACAGAAAACTTGGCATCGCCCGAAGGTTCATTTTTCTTGGCGCGGCATATTACACCATACAGCATACATACAAGATCCTCACATGGTATTCGCCGAAGCGATCGCGTTGATTTGTGGAGCGCGAGATTCCAGAGCAGGGGTAATTAAACCGAACGGAACGCACAAAAGCACCCGAATCCAACATCAGCGTATCATAACACCCTCAATGCCCTTCAACCCTCGGCTCCCCCCGGACCCGTCCCCCCAATTTTGCCCGCCCCGTTTGACCGGGAGAGTAATTATCGCCGATTTGCATCCCCGCGTCCGCTGATAAGTGACGCATTCTTCGACGTTGTCATATCGTGCGAGCATATCGAGAATTGCCGTTATACACTGAAAAAAAAAATCTCGGTGTATTTACTATGAAAAGGGTAAAATTACCAAGAATTCAGGGTTCTATTTGATTCCAGTTTTTTCTTGGTAAAATTACCATTTATGGAATTGGTAATTTTCCCGAGAAATCTCGGTAAAATTGTTGAACTTTCTCGGTAATTTTACTGGACCTTGGTAAAAATGCCAAATTTTTTTTATCGACTGTGGTAAAATTACCGGGATAAAATGGCAAAGTTATCGGGAATTGATTACCAATAAAAGTGGTATTCTTGCCTGAAAAAAACAGTAAAAATACCGGTTTATAGGTAAGCTTACCAGTCTGTCTTGGTAAAATTACCAATAATTGGTAAAAAAAGTGAGATGGTAAAGGTACCAACGGACCTTGGTAAAAACGCAGGGAATTTTTTTTCAGGTTTGCGAAGAGAGTAGTAAGTGTCAACTTTTCAAAATCGAGTTTCCTTCGAAATTCGTCTAATCTCTTTTAGATGCAATCACTGAAGTAGCTAAAACAGCAAAATTCATGTTAATTGTGTAAAAACGAGACACTTGAGAAAGCCGTAAGTGCGCAAAAAATGACATGGTTTCAGGCAAGACAGCAGTAAGTGACAATACTCCTTCATAGAGCCAATGAAAACAGTCCAGATCAACAAACAGATCAGTCCAGATCAACAAGCAGATCAGTCCAGAATCAGAAGATGAAGTCAAATCAGTCCATACATACCACAGCACGCCACACCATTGATTTGTTCATCAATGGAAAAAAAGAACTTATTGCTAGTTCAAATAAGCTCAATACAATGGAATCAAAAAATAATGAACGTCGAAAACTTTTAGAACCAATCGTGACGAACAGTCGTGTTTTCTCACGTAGTTGTCTAGGCTTACTCGATTGCCGATGGGGAAAAAGTGTCGTTGTCGCAGTAGAATTGAAAATTCATCACGCAAACCACGCACATCGCACGATCGTATGTTAAAAAAATTCTAACATGCTCAAAAGGATTTTCTTAAAAGGTTTCATTTCCAAAACCCAATCGGTTGGTTGTACTTTGCGTGTGCAACTAATGGGTTTCATACGGAGCTTTAACGTGAAAGAGCATATTGCCAGGTTCGTTTAAAAAGTACCTAGCAGAATTTGAATCGGACGTATTTCTATCAAACGGAACTATGTGCATTAAGACATGAACCCTGAGACCCATAAGAATATGTGCATTACAGAGCTCACGTTATGATGCACATAGATCTGTTTGATAGAAATACGTCCAATTCTAATTTGAGTCCATCCGTCAAAGCACGCAAACTAAAATGAGCAAGACGTGTTTCGCGCAGAAATGTTTCACCGTCAAGAAATCGCAAGAGCCCACGCAAATGACACCAGAATCATTAATCGGAGGTAGAATGACGCAAGACTCAACGTGTGTCGGGTTTTTCCAAGAAACGAAGTGCGGCGCAATTTTCCGATCCCTAAGAGATGTGGCTTACAAGGTGTTCCGAAATCGTTTTTCTTTCACACACGCATCCTATCCGTAAAAATTATGACGTAACCGAGGGACACTTTTTGAGATTCTCTCCGAAATGTTGGCAGTTTCGCCACTGAAAAATGCCATCTCCGAATTATAATTGAAAATAAGCAATTGATGCGATAATTCGTTGGTATTTACCAACGGTGTATACGTCGTTCGTCAGGTGCCGCACAGTGGATCGAGTCAATAGGAGAGGTCTTGAAGTTATTAGACGAATATATCTGAAGTATATTCTAATTTTTCTGTGCCTTCGTAGACTACACATTATAACAAGATCAAAAAGACTTTTGGCTCACCCTATACTCGATTCGTGCGCAAGTCTTCATCGAATATATTTTTTTCTCCTCGTCTCCTTCTCAGTATTTTCCCAAACCCCTAGAGCATGAACTACGACGTAAAAACATATCAATTTTCTTCAGCCTCCAACTCAAAATCTAAAATTCTCCACCACTTTAATGCATTAAAAGAAAAATTCTGAAAATATGTTAAAAACCTCATTCTCTTTTTTTCTAATCGTCGCTTTGGCCTCAACATTCTCTCTCTATGTGAAAGTTCAAGCTCAGTTGCCCCTGAACCTCGTGAAAGAACATTTGCCTATGATTTGGACAAAAAATCGGTCAGAGTTCCATCGATTTTAAAATGGATACCCGTATCTTTCGCATTATTTTGTTAGTGATGGTGTTCCTATTTGTTCATGACAGCAGGGCTATGTTACGGTCCTTGACCAATAGACTGCTATCTACTAGAGGACCTTCACGATTAGCATCCAATTCAGAGGTATAAGTTACTGTGTTCAAATTTTCATTCAATTATTATCACCGGTGTTATCACTGTAGAGACTATACAACGACGATTAGAGAGTCGTCGTTTCGTAGACGAAGGAACGTAACTTCATTCCAACTTTACAAAATTGATCCAAACAATCCAATTTTTTACATTAGTGTACATGCCGTGCAACGCTAAAACGCCGTAAACGCCATTTCAATTTTTTTTGGAAACAATGTATCAAAGCAGGAAAAATGGTGTACCTTGGGACAATGTTTTTCCTGAATTCTTTCGTAAATAATACCAAGAACTTAACCTGAAAATTTGAGGTGCATGGGTAAAACAGTTTTTATTTTATAAAGTGTTAAGTTTCAAAAAACACCGGAAAATCTTGATGGATTTGCGGCGTTCTTGCTTAGCACGGCAGTGTAGCAGTGCAATTTTCGTCAAGAATTCTTCTGAATTTTCAGGGATCTCCTGATAACAGTGCATTTTGCGAAGGAAAATTTGGCAACATTGACGTGTAGTTACGTTCTTTCATGGGGGAACGACGTAGTAAGGTACTGAGTAGTGATTAATAGTCGCAGAAGAATAAAAAAAATTGAAACAAGTAGAATTTAAGATCGCTATGCAGTTGGTATGTGTGTCATGGGATTGTTCTTTGCAACATATTTATATTCTTATTATTCAGTTGGTACTTTTTTTCATCCATTAGTGTCTCTGAAAAAATTTGGTGGAATAGCGTGGAGTTAAAGATTCGCAAGAATAGGGAAAGTATAGTAGTGGAGAAAGTATATAAAGCGGAAGTTTAAGAAGATGAAGAAGTTGGTGCATTTTACCAAAGTCAACTCGACATTTTTTGCAAAACTTTTACAACGAATCCTTCAAGAAAATTTCGCTTGTGCGTCACAAAGAAAAGTATGCGGTCGAAGTGAAACGAGGAATTCCTTAAGTTAAATACGAGGGTCATCCAAAAAGTAAGTTCACCCCTTTCATATCTCCGAAACTAAAAGGGATAAATCAAATCGGTAAAAAAGGACTTCTTACTTATATCCTCAGCTCTCCATAGGTACCAAGATTTTTAAATTTGGACCACTGGTTGCCGAGATATTCGATTTTTACGTGAACAACTCCCGGCCAGTTCCGTCCACCAAACGATGCGCTGCGATTCCCGTCACGCTACCTGAATTGACTGTGTTCCCCACATATCTACGTAGGAACAACCAACTCAAATATTCTAAGATTGGCTTTAAAACAATCTTACCTTATTTTTCGACGTAATTTCCATTCCTTTAGATGCATTTTTCATAGCGTTTCTGAAGCTTCTTAATGCCGTTCTCAGAGAACACTTTTGGTTGACTCTTGAACCAGCCATTAACTGCTTCCATCACCTGCTGATCGTTCTCGAAGCGCTGGCCGCCTAGGTGCTTCTTAAGTTGCGGAAAAATATGATAGTCAATCGGGGCAAGGGCTGGGGAGTATGGAGGATGAGGTGACACCTCCCACGCAAATTTGTCCAACAAATTTTGGGTCTCTTTCGCCGTGTGAGGTCTGGCATTATCGTGAAGGAATGGGGGACCACGAGACAAGAGACCCGGTCGCTTGTTTCTTATTGCCAATCGCAACGAATTCAATATGCCACAATACCGTGGTGCATTGATTGTACACCCTATCTCCAAATAATGGACGAGAAGTACTCCTTGAGAGTCCCAGAAGACAAAAGCGACGCGACAGCGCGCGGTGCATCTCATATCAGCGCGTCGTTTGGTGGACGGAACTGGCCGGGAGTTGTTCACGTAAAAATCGAATATCTCGGCAACCAGTGGTCCAAATTTAAAAATCTTGGTACCTATGGAGAGCTGAGGATATAAGTAAGAAGTCCTTTTTTACCGATTTGATTTATCCCTTTTAGTTTCGGAGATATGAAAGGGGTGAACTTACTTTTTGGATGACCCTCGTAGAACTGCAACGTAAAGGAGGGAGGTGTGTAAAAATAGTACAAATTTTCGGGGGAACTAATTTTACGCATCTCATTTGGATGCAGTCTCACTTCGAGATTATGTAGACAAAGTGAGTTAGTAATCCAAGAATGAAATCTATTGAGGCGTTAGGTGCGAGAAGGACGTTCCTCAATCGCAGCGTTTCAGGATCTGCGTTGCTGATTTATGTCCAGGTGGAATAAAAGCCAAATGGGTGATTTTTCCATACTTCTGCCCACAAAACATGGTAGAATCATGAAGAGTATTATGTAAAGGTTTCAATGAAATGCATGCATTCACTTCTCTTATAATGGATGAAATTAGCTGTGATTCTGAAGCACAGCAACTAAGAAGAGCTCTTTACGCACCAAGCGCTTTAATTGGCGACTACCTTTTTCAGTAAGGAACTACAATTTCTAGCTCATCTGGAAAAACACTTTTGTTCAGAGGGAAACTGATGGTACATACGTCGTTTCTAAACTGAGCCAGTTACTATGGTTCCAAATGGACCACTAGACAAGGTACGACTTTCAGCATTCTGATAAATATTTCGTAACCAAAATTTCACGTAAAACACGATGCGCACAACGGAAATTACCAAAATCAACTCCTTACGAAGATATTTAATGATTCTTGATGCGTGAATTCAAACCACCCGCTCATGAAAACTCAATGCTCTACGTGATTCAGACCGCGCGCTAAACTTATGACAGTCTCTACGATGTGCAAATCTGGCAACCTCAATCTTGACGCATTGGCTCAGCTATAGCAAATTGCTTATAGTTTGAACAACACATGTTGGGACATGAACATTGCTCGACTGAGAAGCTTGCTGAAACCGTTGTAGTGCGCGATTTGATTCGTGTAGAGCTTTGAGTTTCTTGTGAGCGGGCAGTTCAAATTCCTCGTAACCAATGTGAATTAAAAATGTTAATATCTTCATTAGCAGTTGGTTTAAGTAATTTTCGTTGTGCGAATCGTGCTCTATGTGAAATTCTGACCAGGAAACATGTATCAGGATGCTTAAATTCGTACCTTGTCTAGTGGTCCATTTCAAATGCAGTCCTTTTATAAAGGACTTTTATAAGCACTCAGCCGATAGGCATTTTTAAAATAAATAAAGCTGTGAAAACTGTATTTTATGCTTTTAACGTAATGCGCAGGTAGTTTCGATCGTTTGTCTATAAGAAAATGTCTTAGCGGTAGAGTAATTCTTATCGAAATTGATCGTTGAACTCAAATGAAGCCTAAATAAAATGCGCCTGATGAGCTCAACGGTGAGCTCATTTTCGGGAAACAAAAATACGCGTTTACGGTTTCCTTGGTAACCTTTGTTTGCTGTCAGCTGATGTTTTATTTCCATTTCTCAGCCAAGTCGACGGAGTTTATACGTCCTTTCTTCATTAAATACATTTACCAACACCTGAGCGCTTTTCTAATACGACAGTTTTAAAACTTTCCCACTTGTTTAAATTGCCCTCGCTCCTCAACAAAGCAAGGAACGTTATGAACAAGGTGACTTTTGCCTTCAGCGCCAGCAGGACCCGCCGTCTTGGCCGATGTCCAACCAACAGCTGGAGGAGAAGATGGACGCGGTGATGCGAGCGGTAGAGTACGACCGGTGCACCCAGTTCCAACAACGATACCCGGGCAGGAGTATCAGCAGGGCCTCATCGCAGGGCTCGGAGGGATCGCAGAGTCGTTCACCGACGAAGCGAGACATGAAGGCGGCGCAAAGGCAGGCGTCGAGATGGTGCGGCCAGGCCGTCGACAACTACAGGGACCTGAACGCCTCCTGGAAGTCGACTTGCCCCTACGCCCGAAGAGGCACCTGCGTCAAGAAGAACGGCGTCTACTCGTGCCACGTGAAGATGGACAGCGGGGGATGGAGATTTGGGTGCAGCGGGAGCTCCGGTGAGATGAGACCGCTCTCGGAATGCGCCCACAACATCGCCTCTTATAAGAGGCAGCAGCGGGGTGTTCGGCAGATGCAGGAAGGGAACTGAGTATGGCTTGTTGGAGCAGGCAGTAGAATATCATAACAGGATAGAATGGAGATGTTGCATGTGTGAGGAATTTGCGATTCGACAAATAATTCTTGTGTAAAAGTTCGCGAGAAACACGATGGTGCCACTGGTTTTCTCTGAAATCAACTCCCAAGCTCAAAAAAAGCCCTCAAGTTGAGGCCAAAATAGAGGGGATATCATACTCTATCCTGAGAGTCCACCTCTACATCAAGACAAACTCTTCATGCGAAGATAGAGAGCAAATACATTAGCAGTGATGCCGTGTTTTCAGTTTTGAAGTCCCCAAATAGAGTGGCAGCCCTGTCAATGTATTTGCTCCCCATCTCTGCATGGAGAGTTTGTCTTGATGTAGAGGTGGACTCTCAGGACAGCGTGGGACATCCCCTCCATTTTGGCCTCAACTTGGGAGCTTTTTTGAGCCTGGGGGTTGATTTAAGACAAAACCAGTGGCACCATCGTGTTTCTCACGAACTTTTACGAAAAAATCAATAGACAAATCGCAAATTTCTCACACATGCAACATCTCCATTATTGGACGTATTTCTGCTAAATGACTAGAGACGGGTGGGAAATATACAACGAGAAAAAAAGTTCGGCCATTATAACCGAATGGACGGTGTTCAATGCCGGCTGTATTGTTCAGTTCATGTAACCGCTCTCTCTGCTCTGGGAACCGTATCCTCGGTTCATGCAACCGAACTTAATTCGTTAGTTCTGTTCGGTTTGAACCTTCGGTTACATGAACCGAGGATGCAGTTCCCAGAAACGAGAGTGCGGTTACATGATCCGAACAATACAACCGATATTGAACACCGTTCATTCGGTTCATAAGACCGAAGTTTTTTTCTTAGTGTGGGTGGTGCTCTAGACCACTGTGCGGAGGAAAAACGTCGTATGAACATTCGAGAGTTACCAAATTTCACCGCATAGTTTTCTACCTTTGCCCTTGAAAATTGTGTGACAATTTTGAAGAAAAATATTCACAATTATCTCAGCAAATTTCTTGTTTTTCGATGGAGATATGGCAACGCCTATGAACTCGAATTATCCAGTGGTACTAATTTTCACATTTCAACTATTTACACTGATCAAAAATTATAAAAGCACGAATAAAACTTTGATTTTCCTTATATTTCCTCCGTTTCAAAGTTTTAATCCTTAAAAACGCTTGTTTGTAATGCGCTGTCGGCCATATTGAATGATCTTTCAAATGCGTAGGTTGGCAGCGGCCTTTTTCTAGCGATTTTCGTATTTCACGTTGTCGCCCTTTTGGGACCTAAGAGATAATTATATAAAGCGAGTTGTCCATACTATCCCTTTAAAGGTACGCTAAGTTCAGTGACCCAGTTTTTGTCTATAATGGAGATGTTCCATGTGTGAGGGATTTGCGATTTGACCATTGATTCTTATGTAAAAGTTCGCGAGAAACACGATGGTGCCACTGGTTTTCTCTGAAATCATATCCCAAGCTCAAAAAAAGCTCTCAAAGTGAGGCCAAAATGGAGGGGATATCCGACCCTACCCTGAGAGTCCACCTCTACATCAAAACAAACTAGCTATGCTGAGATAGGGATCAAATACATTGACAGGGCTGCCACTTTATTTGGGGACTCCAAAATTGAAAACGCGGCAACCCTGCTAATGTATTTGCTCCTTATCTTTGCATGAATAGTTTGTTTTGACGTAGAGGTGGACTCTCAGGGTAGAGTGGGATATCCCCTCCATTTTGGCCCCAACTTGAGAGCTTTTTTTGAGCTTGGGAGATGATTTCAGAGAAAACAGGCTGCACCATCGTTTTTCTCGCCAACTTTTACATGAGAATAAATGGTCAAATCACAAATCCCTCGCACATGCAACATCTCCATTTTTGGAGGTTAAAATACCAACACAACACTGCGAAATTCTCCCGATGAGCGGCAACACGAGCGGAACCGTCAGGCGGGTACCGATTCGGGATTCAGATTTACGAGGGATTGATAGGATCGCGGCAGAGGTGGGGGCGGGCGCATACACGCGCCACCGGAAGTAACCCACCGAGTTCATTCTTCACTTCCGGTTCATTTGACAGCCGCCGGGGTCAAGAAGATCCGCCAACCCCCCTCCCCCCCACCAAAAGATCGCATCGCAAATTAACCGAATTCCGCTGATGGCTGAACCCGCTTTGGGTTTGGCGCATTCGCGATTCTCGCTTGGAGTGATGGGGGGGGGGGGGGGGGGGGGGGGTTGATGCGGATGATATGGAATATCAGGCTCGTAACTAGTTCGCGGTTGATTGCTGAACTTATACAAATAGACAGTGTATTTCAAAGACCTTGTACTCCTATCTTCCTTGTTTAGAGTGCGGACATGTCGGTAATTTTGAGGTTAGGCCATGGAGCCTTTAGGGCCCAGTAGGGCAGTCAACCTGTGAATTCTAATTATCCAGAGTGATTTAACATTATAGAATGGAGATGTTGCATGTGTGAGGAATTTGCGATTTAACTGTTGATTCTTGTGTAAACAATCGCGAGAGACACGATGGTGCCCCTGGTTTTCTCTGATATTAACTTCCAAGCTCAAAAAAGCTCTCAAGTTGAGGCCAAAATGGAGGGGATATCCCGCGCTATCCTGAGAGTCCACCTCTACATCAAGACAATTCTCTCCATGCAAAGATAGGGAGCAAATACATTGACAGGTCTGCTATTTTATTTGGGGACTCCACAACTGAAAACACGGCAACCCTGCTAAAGTAATTGCTCCCTATCTTTGCATGGAGAGTTTGTCTTGATGTAGAGGTGGACTCTCAGGGTAGGGTGGGATATCCCCTCCATTTTGGCCTCAACTTGAGAGCTTTTTTTAAGCTTGGGAGTTGATTTCAGAGAAAACCAGTAACATTATCGTGTTTCTCGCGAACTTTTACATTGAATCAACAGTCAAAACACAAATTCCTCACACTTGCAACATCTCCATTACCTCGTTTCTTAGATAGTATTAGATCGAACACGTAAGAATATCAAAAACTAGGTATCGCGCTTGCTATGTTCCAAGATCTCGGAAAAAGTCCCCAACCCGGTGAATGCGCCGGGAAACGGGAGCCTTGCGTTTCACCAAGGCGCTGCATACAACTATTCGTACTCGATGGATGTTTGTGTTGCATACATACTTAATTGAAGGCGTTTTAACTTTCGTTGCGTTCGCAACGCAACGCAAAGGTGACCCTACATACGCGGATGTGCCACGTTTATACTTGGGATAAAATAATCACTTGATTTTCACCACCTCGAGTTCATTATTTGTTGATCATACAAACGCCTCTAGTGAATCTCGTGAGTAACTTCCATAGAGAAAAGAAGGAAGTGTTTGCATTTCGAACATTTTGGACTTCTTTGATGACGTAGGTCGGCACGGACGATTTTTATTATCGATTCCCTTAGAAATGGTGTAGTTTATGAACAAAGTTCATTCTATATGAAGTGTTTGAAATCATATTATGAGTTGATTTAAGCAAAAAAATCGGACATTATGGTCCGTTTTTCACACCTCGAATTCCGAATTTTGCCCGATATTAGACGCCATGTTGTCCCGACCTACGTCACGGGGTTAACCATCTTTAAGATGCTAACACCTTCTTTGCCGGCCAGGTTAGTCTAGCGGTCAGCGCGTCTGACTCTAGACCGACAGGTCACGGGTTCGAATTCCGGTGGTGGCGACAAATTTTCACGGAACTGACGCGACGAGTGAATCTGCAGAAACAGATTCTACTCCACCGTAATCCCCGAAAATTTGAGAGCCGGAGCATGGATGAGCCAAAATCCCACTGTTGTCCACTGACAATAAAAGAAACTCTATGTCAAAACTCATGTCTATACCGCCGTACTAATCAAGAACGCCGTAAATCCATCAAGATTTTCCCTCGTTTTTTGGAACTCAACACTTTCAAAAATAAAAACAGTTTTACCCAATGCACCTCAAATTTTCAGGTTAAGTTCTTCATAGCATTTGCAAAAAAATTCTGTTCAAACATTGTCCCAAGGTACACAAGTTTTTCTGCTATGATACACTGTTTCCAAAAACATTATAATGGTATTTACGGCGTTTTTGCGTTGTGCGGTAGTACAGATGGCTGTAGATTCCTAAGTTACTAAGTAAAGAAGAATAAAAGCCAAATAAACTGGAAAAAAAAAACAAAAAAACCTTTTTTTTCTTTATGAGGAACTACACTGGGAAAAAAACACATTGGATCTAGAGTCCAGACTCTTGAAAACATTGACAAGAAAAAATACTCTTGATTCAATCAGATGCAAGCTTAAATCAAAAGGAAATCCGCTCAAATTAAGAGGCTTGGTTCTTAATTTAAGATTAAATCCGCTGAATCAAGAGTATTTTTCCTTGTCGATGTTTTCAAGAGTCCGGACTCTAGATCCAATGTGTTTTTTTTTTTCCAGTGTACTACGAACGCAGGAGCCCCTAGTCGGCAACGCTGCGGCTTATAAATCTTAAGAAGTTCATGGAGTGGCGAACCCAAGTGGGGGATAGCCGACTCAAGACCCGACGACAATCCAGTTCCTCCCCCGAGGAGCGGTGGCGTGTAGTGAATTGCGATATATCGATTGTTATGCCTTTTAAACCTATGGTAAAGAATCGATTATTAAGGTGTTCGCTGCGAACACCCTATTTATCGACCCTTTTCCATAGGTTTAAATGGCAAAACAATCGATAAATCGCAAAGCACGCCACGCCACTGCCGAGAAGCGCATCTTCACCGCAGTGTGCATAACTTAGCCCCGGGCCCGATAAATCCCGTTAGCCGAGATTTAGAGGGGTACGCCATCACCGCCGAGGGAACCGCCCGGAATGCGGGGGGAGAGGGGGGAGCTTGAACGGGAAGGAAGTTCCTTTCGAGAGTAGGGAGTGCATTTGTAAAGCCGAGTCAATGGCGCGCCCGGTGCTTCGAGCGCGTTCTCGTTGAAAAGGCGCGAAATTTATCGGAGACGTCCAAGGGTCCGGTGAATTGATCAGATCCGCCCGGAAGTGACTCAATCATCGGCTATTGATCGGCTACGGTGGCACCTACACTGCCGCGCTAAGGAAGAACGCCGTATGAACCTTTAGGCGTTGCCAAATTTCCTTTGATAAAACTCGAATTCCTCGGTAAACTTACGATTAAAAGGCTACTATATACTTTCAGTTTTTTGGATAATTTTGCTCGCAATTTCACCGAAAAGCCCCGAAAACTTCAAGGAAAAATATTCATAGCTTTCCTTGAATATGAACATTTTATTGAAAAAAAGTTGGCAACTCTTGAATGTTCGTACGGCATTCTTCCTCGGCACGGTAGTACAGGCCTGCCCGACTGACTTTTTCACGAGGAGTTCGTGTCGAAACATTTTGAGAGAGTGGCTGTGAGCGGGATCAAATGTTACGTTTGAATGGAGTTGAGAAGTGGTCGGAGACATCTTCATGGTTTCCTTTTTTCCGGCCCAATTTTTGCTAGTCATGAGCCCCTTTCAAAATTCAGCCAAAGTATAAAAAGAGTCGATTTTCATAAAAAATGGCTCAACAGCCACGATGAGCGCACCGAGAAAGTCTGGAAGACACTCCTAACTGCAAAATCTTCGTAAGAAATGTGCGTTTTTTAAGCTTCCCGCTTTAAGGACGATACTAGGGCACAGATAAACATTCCGTAAGAGGTGTCGAAGTAAGTCCAGTATATTAACTTTTCGTTGCCATATTGAAGATAAGTTGAATCAATCAAGACACCATTTCACAGGAAATTACAGCTAGAATCATTTCAGAGTAAATCAGAGTCATTTTGAATCCAATAAATACTCATTTCACCCGAAAGTTGACTTTATCTTACCTTCAATATTGGAACAAAAGAGTATTTATTTCATCAGTATTCTTGTGATGAATCCAATTCTTTTCGATATTGCACCTTAATGAGAAACTGACATGGTTATCTGCGTAAAAATAATGCAAGAATGGCGTGAACAGAATCGCAACGTTGTAAACTTTATACCGTCTACAACCCTACAAGATGATAATTTACTGCGTAAAGTATTCCAAGCGATTTGAGCGGACTTTCGCCGAAATTGATTACCAACCTCTAAATTTCACCTAATTAGAGGTAGCGTTTAAATTTATTCATGCGAAGCGAGAAGTTCCGTCGGCGAATTTCCGATTATTTACACTCTTGCAGGGAACTGCATCGTCTTGCAGCGGCGTGGGGTGCTTTGCGCTATATCGATTGATCTACCGTTTAATCCTACGGAAAAGGATCGATGAACAGAGTGTTCGCAACGAACACGTTAATAATCGATTCTTTAACATGGCTGCAAATGGGGAAAAATCGATAATCGACCATTCACGCCTCGGCACTGTCGTCTTGTAAAGTGTTGAGCATTCCGAGTTAACACTACTTTATGCTGTTGACGGTTCAGAAGTATGGGGACATTTTGCGGTCCCTTTGACGGGAGGGCGTCTCTCAGTTTCCAAGTGAGCCCTATTTTACATATGAACCTAGGCTCTTTGGGGTTCATGTGGAAATCGAGGTAAGCCCTCACGCCAAAGCGACGACTTCGCGGTTGTAAACCATTTGAACACAAAAGCTCTTGAATATTTCTTTTCCTGAGTGCATAGCATGGTGTAAGAGTTGTTGACGGTCCTCTTTATTCACTCTTGCGGTCGTCCGCTCTTGAAATAACTTATGCTTCACCAACGAGAGTGACATCAAACATATTCAATTTTAGAGGGCGGAAACCAATAAGGATCAGTGGCGTGGCGTGCTTAGCGATGTATCAATTGTTATGCCATTTAAACCTATGGAAAAGGATCGGTAATCAGAGTTTTTGCAGCGAACACCTTAATAATCGATTCTTTACCATAGTTTTAAATGGCAGAACAATCGATATAGCGCCAAGCACAAATTAACTGTGAATTGCTCCTTCGTCGAGGTATCTAGGTGCGTATACACGGGTAAATGAAGGCGAACGCAGGAACGCTAAGTATTCGCTGCAAGTGCAAGCTGTAGTGCGCAAAAGCAGTAATGGACGTATTTCTATCAAACGAAACTATGTGCATTGTGATGTGAGCCCTGTTATGCATATAGTCTTATGAGTCTCAGGGCTCATGACTTAATGCATGCAATTTAATCTAAAATATCTGAAAATTTCAAGAAAAAATATGCATGAATGTCGCCGAAAATAAATGTTTTATCCAGGGAAATTTAGCAACTCTCGAATGTTCATATGGCGTTCTTCCTTAGGACGGCAGTGTACGTTGCTTCTCGCAATCCTCTCTCTTAGGTAAATTCGTCCCGCTTTAATGACGTTCAATTGCTTTTCGTCTATTCCGGCAACGCCGTATTACCAAGGGATGGTTTTTGTGGACACAACAGAAGTGATTATCGAAGCAATATGTCATCGCGCGATCGTAAACAAGAGCTGCAAACTGCGCAACGTGCATATCGATCCCGCTAATTATGTCCGGCGGTGCGCGATTATTGCCATCGAAAAAACAGTTGACAAACTGAGTTGCAGTTTGCTAAGTGGGCCAAAGTTAAGGGAGCGCATCACTCTGTAAGCAATGGACCACTAAGAGGACTGCAAGACACACTGTTGCATCATTTCACGCAGAACCCACTGAACTCAAAAAGCTCAAATTTGTAATCTGAGACAGCGCATCGCTGATGATACAATTTCCTACCGGAGAGTGTAAAAATTGGATGAATTCATGCGAAAAGGAATTTTGCACCAGTGGATTCTATTAAAAGAAACTAAGGAGAACGTAAATTCTATGCACACACTGGGAAAAAAACACATTGGATCTAAAGTCCGGACTCTTAAAAACATCGACAAGAACAAATACTCCTGATTCAATCGGATTTTAGCTTAAATTAAGAACCAAGCCTCTAAATTTGAGCGTATTTCCTTTTGATTTAAGCAAAAATCTGATTGAATCAAGAGTACTTTTTCTTTTCAATGTTTTCAAGAGTCTGGACTNTTTTTTTTTTTTTTTTTTTTTTTTTTTTTTTTTTTTTTTTTTTTTTTTTATTTATTTATTTATTTTCAATTATGCATTAGGTATGGACCTATTAGGTATACAGTGAAATATCTTTCGACATTTTTCGACGAGGCATTTTCAATTACCCCGTTTCTTAGACAGTATTAGATCGAACACGTAAGAATATCCAAAACTAGGTATCGAGTTTGCTATGTTCCAAGATCTCGGAAGGAGTTCCGAACCCGGTGAATTCGCCGAGAAACAGGAGCCCTGCGTTTCACCAAGGCGCTGCATACAACTATTCGTACTCGATGGATGTGCGTGTTGCATACATACATATTGAAGGCGCTTTAGCTTTCGTAGCGTTCGCAACACAACGGTGACCCTACATATCGACGGTGTAAGTCGGCAATCCCATAACTCGTTTGCGGTGTCTGAAAATCTACGCTTGTATATTATTTTTTTAAAGGAGAACAAATTGACATCATTCCTTGAAGTTTTTCAGAATTTTCTTCGCACAGAGAAGAAAAATTACGGCAGTTTTAACGAATAGCCGTTGAGTAGTTTTCCGTTTAAAGAATAATGAATGACAGGAAGTCTACGACGTCGCAAATCGAGGTATGTGATTGTCGACTTACACCGTCGATAGTGCATAACGCCCTTTGATTTATCTCGTTTTCGTGTAGTTCCTTCCAGTAGAAATATATCCGATTAAAGTATGGATCGCATCCGATAGTGATTCGATGTATCGTTTGGTTCAAAACGAGAGAACATAACCTCAAACTGCAATTTTGAGATTTTTTCCAGAAAAGCTGAAAACGAGAAATTTCGTAGCAATTTCACTTCTTTTGGCCAATTAGTACTGATACGATTCAAAAATCTATCACAAAAAAAACCCGTTCCGTCAGATCACTCAATTGACTTTTGAGGCTATGTTTATGTTTCGAACCAATCGATATCGACGCAATCTCACCCGTTTAATGTATCGAATACGATCTTTTTAACTCCATATGTTTGTAAAACGTATTCGAATGTCAAAATTCGTTCATGGTGTAGTGACCCATTCTGCCGTGCTACGGAAAAACGCCGTATGAACTTTCCAGAGTTGCAAATTTTCCCCGGATAAAACATGTATTTTTGAGGGAAAGATGTTTATGTTTTCCCTTGAAATTTTCGGATATTTCAGAACAAATACCAAACAAATTATTCAGAATTTTTTCAGTAAATCCGGCTTATATTCATGAAAATCTATCGACGTTTAAAGGCTCATACCGCGTTTTTCCTTAGCACGGTTGCATTGATCCTTGGAATCATTCTGAAATACAGTGGATATTAGATAAAACGACATTGAAGGGACCGGCCTTATTCGGTCGTTATGGCCGATAGTCGTTATAACCGATAGTGGAATGGTTACGCAAGCACCTTACGTTAAAGAGCTGTAAACAAGGCTGTGCTGTAGGTGGGATTCCAAGGTCCGGTGAATTCTGCTGCTGATTCATTATCTCTTCAGTAACACCTTCGTTTATTAGCTTTATCTAATTTTATTTAAATTGACTATTTATTTCATTAATTTATTTTTTATTTATTTTTTATTCCAGGACTAATTTTAATTAAAACAATTTGTTTGAATTTGTAATTACAATGTATGTTATAATATTGAGATTACATGCACTACACACTATATTAAGTTTGCACTACAGTGAATCGCGATCCCTCACTTGTGAGTTTTAAGAGAGTTTTTGTGCGGATGATGTGCACAACGTGATTCTGGACGCTCCTAAGGGTGCAAAAATGAGCGTTTGGTCGATGGAATCACTTGAATCGCGATCCCTCACTTGTGAGTTTTAAGCGAGTTTTTGTGTGGATGATGTGCAGTGCGCGATTCTGGAGGCTCTTAAGGGTGCAAAAATGAGAGTTTGGTCCATGGAATCACTTAAATCGCAATCCCTCACTTGAGAGTTTTAAGCGAGTTTTTGTGTGGATGATGTGCACAACGTGATTTTGGAGGCTCCTAAGGGTGCAAAAACGACCGTTCGGCCGATCGAATCACTTGAATCGCGATCCCTCACTTGTGAGTTTGAAGCGAGTTTTTGTGTGGATGATGTGCAGTCTGTGATTCTGGAGGCTCCTAAGGGTGCAAAAACGACCGTAGGCGAAACCCAGAGTTCCCAACTCGCAAGAATCAGTGGCGTGGCGTGCTTTGCGATGTATCGATTGTTTTGCCATTTAAACTGTCGAGAATGATCGATAAACAGGGTGTTTGCAACGAACACCTTAAAAATCGATTCTTTATCTTAGCTTCAAATGAGGAAATATCGATAGTTGATCATTTACGCCCCGCCTCTGGCAAGAATCGTCACAGAGATCGAATGAACGTATTCCTCACGGGAAAGGCAAATCAGAGACTCTGTAGGACGTATTTAGTACTCTTTTACAATCTTTCAAAGTACAGGGNCCCCCCAAGGGGGGGTGGGGGGGTTTCGGGACTACGAAATTCGGATTCCTTGGGGTCAATTCCCTATTCGACCCCGCCGTCTCCGACTTCGTACGACCTAAACCAACCGAGAAAAAGGCCTGGTACGGGTGGTCTGAAACACCCTGTATAAAGGACCCGAATACAAGATGCTCCGTCTGGTTAGTTCGTTCGTTATTATTTTAAGTGGATTTATTTTAAGTGTATTATTTTAAGTACTTAAAGACGTAAGTTTTTGCGCTGAAGTTTATCTCGTGGTCCTTGTTTCCCCTTTAATTTATAACGTCGCAGTACGCTCGGAAAAATTTATGGTCGTTGTTCTCAGCATTCGGAGAGACGTCTGCGAATTGGACGTGTTTCTGCCAAACGAAACTATGTGCATTATGACGTGAGCCCTGTTATGCATACATTCGTATGGGTCTCAGAGCTCATGTCTTTATGCACATAGTTCCGTTTGGCAGAATTGCGTTCAACTATGCTGCCTCGTGGACGCGAAACTGTTCGTAAGAAAACAATGCATTCGTAATTATACAAAAGTAACGGAAGGGAGTTGTATAATAAGTTTTGTAAAGATCCATTACGAGACTGATCTAAAAAGACTTGTCTTTTTTGCATGGATTGGTAGGTGGGAGGGGAGACAGGTTTTTTTTTTGCGGTTTTCTTCTACTTCTAGGCTCTACTACTTTCTCAGTCATCCTGTTTAAAATTATATCATTTCAATTGACTTGAAAAGACGTTCCGCTCTTATGCTGAGGGCTGAGCCGCTGAGGATTCACTTAATTGCTTTTCGTAGTGTCTCCGCGCTGATATATAAAACGCCTTCATTTACGGATGATACTCCTCCGCGCTCCCAAGTGCACGAATAGTCGTATCATTCCTTTATCTTTCGATTGTCAGTCCGTGCGATGACAAAACAAGCGACCGACGTTTCAATAGTCCCAATACTCTGATTGAATTTTTCGATTCCTGTTCTTCAAATTGGTTGTAACTTTTATTTTATTTATTCATTTATTTATTAGTGTATTTTCCGAAGGTTGAATCCGAAGGGTCCGAACGTGTATTTTTTTTCCACTATGGTTTTCCCCTTCTCTATCAAAAATACTTTGTCCACAACGGGAAACTTCAGTGTACTTTTATATATTTGTTTTAAGTGTAATCAATGTTTTTTTTTTTTTTTTTTTTTTTTTTTTTTTTTTTTTTTTTTTTTTTTTTTTTCAGTATAATCCTCTATAAAAGTCGTATTTACAGTATTATTGGGACGATTATCGTGATTTATACGGGTTTTGTTATTTTCTACGGATATTATTTAAGGTATTATTGCACGGTACGTATTTTATAGTTTAACCTAATTTTACGATTTTGGTCTGTTTCAGGTAAGAATTCGCTCTTAAGTGTTCTCCTGTGATCTCAGATACTACGTAACTTGGTTGGTGAGTCACATTTTCATATCAAGTTCAATCTTAACTTAGTTCGCCTTTCGGTGCTCGTTGTCCATTTTAAAGGACCCCTTCACCAGGAACCAATGTTTCGTCTTTCTCTTAAAATGGAAGTGAGAAAGATATTGGGTTTGGAAGGCGTCTATTTATTGGCAGTATTGTCAATCAGACTCTCAAATAATTAGTATCAACTCGGCTCTGACCCTAACGTCGTTCCCACTTTCGCAACTTCTAGCTCCTTTCTGTGAGATTCAGCGGCGATTTTGCAAGTTGGCAACATTTTTTTCTTCATTTAAACACAATGAAAATATCGAGCTTAGCCAAGACAAGCTGTCTCACCAAGAATCGATTGTTTTACATACATTTAAATGGAGGTAAAACAGTGCTGCCGAATTTCAGGAATCGCCACTGGTGAGATTCAATGCTCACAATTATTTTCAAGGCGGCTCACAGTGGATCGAGTCAATTAGAGAGGTCGGACATGAAATTTTTCACTAAAACCGCAAATTTTGATGTTTATTTCGTCACATTTTAAATTTCAAGGAGTGCCTTCTGGGGAAAATTTTACGAGGAAACTAATGGGACCACTTTTAGTACTTCAAAGTTTCGTATAAACGGAGTTATAGGCGTTTAAAGTTTCCAAATTTTGTCCGACCTCTTGTATTGACTTGATCCATTGTGCGGCTTGCAGAAAACGTACTCGGAGGAAAACTGGGCAGCTACAAAAAAAATTTAGGATCTGGGTGGGTTAGGCAAAATCAGGAGCATGAGGAATAATCGTAACTGTCCGAATAGTAGGTATTTTTTCTAAAACTTCTCAATAATGAGTATTCGTCCAATTTCCACTATCGCGGGTAAAAAGGTAGAGAACTTATCCAGTCATTCAGTTCGCCGTTCATAATTCTATCTTGGTTTATCGCGATAATTTAACAAAATTCGTATCGATTTAACAATTAATTCCAATCCCTTTGTGATCACTTGCGCGTTCGCGTTTGACACAGCATAAATTATAAATTTTGAATTAATCTTACCAAATAGTCTTGATCATAAGGTTGCTGGAAATATGGGTGGACCCAGCAAATTGGCAACATTGTCTCTCTCCTAACCTATGGAACCTCGAGTTAGGTTAACCTATGGAATCTCCTAACCTATGGAACCTAACCTAAACCTATGGAAATGTGTCGGTTCTTAGAAAGGACAGGTGCTCCGACGAGATTCGATTACTGAACATACACTGGGAAAAAAAAAAAAAAAAAAAAAAAAAAAAAAAAACATCGGATCTAGAGTCCAGACGCTTAAAAACATCGACAAGAAAAAAAACACTCTTTATTCAATCAGATTTAAGCTTAAATCAAGAATCAAGCCTCTTAATTTGAGCGGATTTCCCTTTGATTTAAGCTTAAATCCGATTGAATCAAGAGTCCTTTTTCTTGTCAATGTTCTCAAGAGTCTGGACTCTAGATCCAATGTTTTTTTTTTTTTTTTTTTTTTTTTTTTTTTTTTTTTCTCAAGTGTAGGTTCAAATGGATGAAACCCGGAGTTGCCAAATTGCTGGATCCGCTTCTGGCTGGAATCGATCTGAATACTCACCTGTAACAAAGAAAAGAAATAGTTATTTATTAAAAGTCTTGTAGCTTGCAATAGTTAATCTTATGCGAGAAATATTAAAATCCGTGTAACTCGCAATAATCAATATCCTACAATGAATATTGGGCGCTTCTGGGTACCAGATGCGCCCTTTCCAGCCGGTCGACTCCTCCGATGTAACATGTACTATACTACATACCGTTTTGCCTTATGGGTAATGACGCCATTCTGGTACACCCGGGAAAATTTGATTTTTTTCTGCATCTGGTATTCGTAAAAGTTTTCGTGAAATGTTTTGCTTTTAAGCATAACAATCTCGCACGGACGTATTACCTGGTTAAACTATTTTGGCGCTTCGTTATGCTTAAATGCCTCATATTCGAGGTTGTAGTTTCAGATTGATTCGAAAAAATCACGAACAGTCACGTGATCTCTTCATTTTAGTGACGTATTACTGTGCTATTTTGTGATTGGTTCATTTTCTCGGCGCAGCATCGTCAGGCGTCAGCTGTTTGCGGCTCGGCTCTGGGTTGAAGGTTTAAGGTTATGGCAGAGAGAACAGAAAGTTAGAGGCCCGACTCGATGCTAGGTAATTGAAACAGATGCGCTCGCAGCGCGCTCGCTGGCAACGTACGCAACTACTATTTTCTATTGTTTTCCAGAGACTAGCGGCGGGTATGTTGCTGCCGGACCACCTTCACGTAGGCAATTTGTTATACATCGTCCGTCCGCAATACTCTCGCTTGGCCGTATGAAAACGTTCCTCGCATGCGCAGTGTTAAAGAAGCGCCCTCCAACGCTTTGGCGTTGGAACTGCTTGTTTTTTGTTTTTAATAAGTCTTTGGAACTCGAGTGAGGAACTTTACGAGGAACTTACGACCTAACTTTACGAGGAACCATAATATACCCGGAAGATGTCCTTTCCACTTATGCTTTTAGCGCATTTCAGGATCGCACAACGACGCAGAGTGACAAAAAAATCACCAGAAAGCACTCAGAGGCCGTTTCGTTAGTCACACTTACCCTTTTTCCGACCTCAAATTGGATGGCATTTTGCAAAAAGAAACCACTAGCATTGCAATGTTGCTAAGGTTGTGCAACTTCTTTTGTCTTGGAGGAAGAACCCGATTATCCATCAATAGTTTCTATTTTACTCGCTAAAAACTGTGAATTTAAGACAAAAATTACCATCTAAATTTCATAGTTTTTCACAATTTCCGCAATTTCATTGCTAAGGATGAAGTTGCACAATCTTAGCATGATTGCAATGCTAGTGGTTCCTTTTTGCAAAATGCGATCCAATTAATGGTCATCTTGAATAAATAACTGAGGTAACGCGTTTTCCATGCGTGTTCTTCGTCGTATTTTTACGTCATAAGCCAAGTTAGAGTAAAGATCTTTCCATTTTTCCCGTGAATTTATTTCTATTCTTTTACTGAACAAGAAGCTTTTTTATCCGGGACCTTTTAAAAATTGAATTAAACTCGAATCAAAATGACGCATGCAATGAGCCGATAGAGCTTTGCTTGAAAGCCTTTGGACCTTGAGAGCTTTTTTTTATCTTGGGAGTTGATTTCAGAGAAAACCAGTGACACCATCGTGTTTCCCGTGAAATTTTACGTAATAATCAATAGGCAAACGCAAATTCCTCACACATGCAACATCTCCAGTATCGCTGATCATCCATAACGACCCGCCTTGCTCAGTGGCGTGGCGTGCTTTGCGATATATCGATTAATCTGCCATTTAAACCTGTGGTAAAGGATCGATAAACAGGGTGTTCGCAGCGAACACCTTAATAAGCGATTCTTTACCATAGCTTCAAATGGCGATATATCGATAATCGAGCCTTCACGCCACGTCACTGGCCTTGCTCATTATTAATCAAAGCCTTTCTATTCGTGGATATTTCATGATGGACCCTTTGATTTCATTCCGGCACATGTGCGAAGTTGCATTCATCTCGCACCTAGAGCTGACCTTGAGTAATCCATTAAGCACTGCTTTTTACGAAAAAAAAAAAAAACCAACAAAAATCTAATTTCAATCTCATTCTCAGTAAAGGCTTTTACGAAAAACTTGTTTTTCCCTTCGAACTATCAAACACTGTCCATCGGTAATAAAAAAAGGTGACGTCAGTGAGAAAGTCAGTTTTTTCTTTGTCGTAAGCACTCAATCCCCAGAAATGAGGTTTGCGCTCCCTGTACGCTCCACGTATCCAGTGGCGTGGCGTGCTTTGCGATATATCGATTGCTCTGCCATTTAAACCTATAGTAAAGAACCGATTATTTAGGTGTTCGCTGCGAACTTCCTGATTATCGATCCTTTTCCATGCGTTTAAATGACATAACAATCGATATATCGCATAACACGCCACCCCACTGCACGGATCAGTATGCCAGAACACTCGTATGCTGGCCGTGCCAGGCCTGGCAAGCCGGTATAGCAGTCATCGACCAGCGGGCCGATTATTGAAACTTATAGACAAAGCTATAGACAAAGACGACAAAAGAGATATTAAGGGATCCTATTGGTGGAAGCGGTTGGCTGCAGTGGACAAAGGACTAGGTGATAGACTAATCGACGGCAACCCACGAGAGACCCGATAGTTAGTCCATCATTTTCTCCCTTAGTCTGTAAGAGCCACTCATTTCGACAAGTAGGATTGCTTTATACTCCTTATGTCTTCTTTGTCTATTGCTTTGTCTATCAATTTCAATAATCGACCCGCAGGTGGAAGAAGCGATTACGTGGTCTGTCCGGAAAGTATCAGGACTTTTTGATTATCTCGGAAAGTAATGCAGATAATGAGCTGAAATTTGGGTTGGACTTTGCCCATGTCCTCTCTAATGCAGCCGCACAATTGGGCTTTCACACCTTTAATCGGTCGATTGCAATCAACTGATCAAAGTGTGTATGTCAAGTGCTATCGTCGCGTTTTTTTTTTTCGTGAGAAATGACCGAGCGTGAAGATCAGAGAATTTGTATTCTATTTTGCTTTAATCTAGAAAGAACTGCAAAGGAGACCAT
Source organism: Bemisia tabaci (assembly GCF_001854935.1). Lineage (NCBI taxonomy): Eukaryota > Metazoa > Arthropoda > Insecta > Hemiptera > Aleyrodidae > Bemisia > Bemisia tabaci. The sequence goes on from NW_017549178.1 coordinate 445,066, forward strand.
GGAGATGATTCGGAAAGCTTCCGGCACTGATTCTATGAGCAAGAACAATATTTATGAATGGTATAATAGCTTTAAATCGGGTCGTGAAACAAACGCTAGTGATCCGCGGTCCGGGAGACCTTCGTCGACGAATTCTCCCGATAACGTGGAAAAAGTTCGGGAAGCTATTGCCCAAGACAGTCGGCTAACCGTGCGGGAACTGGAAGAGCAGCTAAATATCCCGAAGACCATCGTTGCGGAAATTTTAGCTGAAAAACTCGGGCTCCGGTGACTGGATGCTCCAACATGACGACGCTCCGGCTCATTCCTCCTGTCTTGTGCAACAGTTTTTGGCAAAGCACGGTATTCCTCTGGTTCCAAATCCTCCATACAGTCCAGACTTAGCCTTTTGCGACTTCTGGCTGTTCCCAAAACTGAAATCTCCGATGAAAGGGACTCGATTTGACTCCATCAATGACATCAAAGAGAATACGACGAGAGCGCTGAAGGACATCCGAAAGGAGTGCTTTTTGGACTGTTTTGAAAAGCTCAAAAATCGCTG